>JAATLQ010036438.1:0-38410 GCA_013421005.1 Heliconius erato x Heliconius himera | reverse complement strand
TAAATATATATGTATTATGTTTATGTATTAGGATTTAATATGATATGTAAGTTTATTTACACTACCCACTCTATTTTATCACAAGTTTCCTAACCCAAAGGTTGTCTGGTAGAAATCGCTGATTAGCGATAAGACCGCCTTTTGTGTGTCAATTATTTTTTTTCTTTGCCCTTTGTATGTTTTTTTTCCTAATATGTAATTGTGCACAATAAAGTGTAAATAAATAAATAAATAAATAAATGATCATAATTGGTGCGGCAAAAAAAAAATAAGGAGAGTTTCTGTAGATCATTTGATGATTGATCTTTACCACTAACGACGGGGACTTTCGGCATTTTATTGATAATGGAGTACACGAGGTCTCCACCAAATTTAAATATTGTCTTAATTTTTAATATTTGACCACTATTTTTATTGCTACTTCAACTGAACCTGCTCGTACTAATAATAATTGCACGTGCTACAACTCCCATACATTTAGCGCATATTCAATGTGCCCATTGATCTACCGTGTGGTTTGCGGTTTCTCCTTCATCAGTACTGGAATTACCGACGTAATGTCATAATCAGATTTGCCTTCGGTTACTACACAAGTAGCTACGGCCACAGCCATAGTGCCACTTTACACAGTAATATATACTTTTTTTATACAAGAAAAATCAATTTAACATTTTTAAATATAAATTGTTATAAAAATATTTTATATAATGCACTATTAAGAAGTTTTAATCACTGTCTATAAAGTTGCTGTTAATTTACAAATTAGAATCCGGAAATGAAGTAATAAGCTTTATAAAAATAAGTTTAATTAGTTATCTACGAACTTCACATCTTAAGCCGTTATCGGAGACAAAATAATTAAACTTTTAAACTATTAAATAATGCAATTATTCCAATTTACGCAAATATTCACAGGATAAACTGAATAAAACTATATTCGATTTAAAATATATTACATTGAATAAAAATATCAATTGATGTCAAAAGTCTCCAGCATATTTTACATGAATTCATATATTTCCAAAATTGAAATATATGTCGTCTTGGTATAACATTCACATTAAAGATAGGATTCACAAAATAAAATAACATATACATTACATAACTTTTGATTTAAAATATAATTAAACCTTTCTTATAAATATTTTAAGCACCCTATAATTTTAATATAGTCTTGAAATTTGCCAAAACTTAAATTGAAATGAAACTTCTTGAAAGCATTTTAAGAGCAAACTGTTTTATCTAAGTATTGAAACTTTTTCACGGATTATTTTAATGATCTGTCTTTTACTTGGTGTAATAAATAATTTCATATATCAATTGTTATTGTAAAGGTATATATAATATTATAAAGGTATATAGAATTTTTTCGATGTATAACATTATTTAAAAATTATAACTTTATATATTTATAAGCTACCAATATGTTACGTAAAAACGTAATATAAAATGCATTCTACGTAGACTTCAGCTTCGTGCTACACAGTAGGGTAGGAGTATCTGTTCGTAAAAATAGAATAGAGCTTGAAACCTTTAAGATATACGTAGAATAGAGTCCTATTAGAGCCATAATAGAGTCCTATTAGTCATAATAGTGTCTATTATTTATTTTGTGAGTAAAAAAAGTTATGGTGATCCATTCTTGTTAGGCAAATATTATATTTTTGAAGTTCCTATCAAATATATGTGGATTAAAAGTTAAATAGTTGTGGCAGATACTTTAAAAAAAAAGTACTAAATTAGTTGGCAATCATTTACAGCGAAATTGTTATCAAAATTGTAATTGGAATTGTTAAATACTATTTTGACCACTTCCACTCATTCATAGCAGAAAATTAAAGAAAACCAACGGAACATGTAATACTTCCGGGGGTTGGCTTAGTTTGTTTATCTAACTGACAAGCCCTTAAGGGTGAAAACCTATACAAATATATACTTTACTGTAGTTTCACACAACTACCTACATTCTATTTATATGACAAGCATTTTTGAAACAGTTTTGTTTTTATGGAAATATATTATATTTATCATAAATGACAAATAAATGTTGACAGACAAAATTAAATAAAATAATTAAAAAAAAATTTACTACCTTCAAATTATTATAAAAAACAAAACAGCCCACTACTACCTAAAAAACGGCGAACTCTAGCAGCCCAAGTAAACTTTAGGATATATTGATATAATATTTTTTTTATCAGCTTCACGCTGTATCCCGCACACTGCAGGGTAGGCAGAGGGAACCTAGTGTTAAGACACTTCGTTCCCCACTTTCTGCCGAATTCTGGAGGCATTGCGTGTTGAGTGGCAGAACTCAACGCCGCGTTTGTCCTCTACACCAGAGCGAAGAAATGGAAATATAAATTTAAGTAAATATTTCATCTCCTCGAGTGGGGATCGAACTCACAACCAGTCGATTTTACAGTCACACTTTGTGCCACTGCGCTACGACTGGCCTCTTTATATAATGAAATTAGAAAATGCACTTAAGCCTCATGAACTCTTTCCTATTCCAATAAATTATTATTTTATACATTACTGCACTAACATCATTGTTTTTTTTAGAACTACTTATGCACGGGAGTGGTTAATGCAAGTGACATAGCAAAAGCCATAACATCCGCAGAAGCAACGTTGTAAATATAACAATATAACGTATAATTTCACGAGGCCAGTCGTGGCGCAGAGGCACAAAGTGTGACTGCAAAATCGATTGGTTGTGGGTTGAGGACATGAAATATTTATTTAAATTTTTTATTCCCTCGCTGTCGCTGTCGAGGCAAAACGCGGCGTTGAGTTCCGCCACACAATACGCCATGCTTCCAGATTTCGGCGGAAAGTGGGGAATGGAGTGTCTTAACACTAGGTTCTATCTACCTACCCTGCTGTGTGCGAGATACAACGCGAAGCTGACATATAATTTAACATAGTACAGTATAAACATTTTGCATTTACATCATACGATTCAACAACATAAACTTTCACAATTAGCGCACAGAAAACCGCAGGCCACCTAAAATTATATAAGGTATATATATATGTAAATTTCAAATATTTATTCCAGTTCTATACACCACTCCTCGTCCCTCGTTAGGAATTGTAAGCGAGAGGCATAAAGGCGGCCTCATTATGATAATGGGCCATTCGATCAATTAGAGAACTTTTATGTTGATCATCGCCACAGAGGTGGGTTACGGGTAAAAACTTTTCCCATTTTCCATTCTAATAAAGAAAATTAATCATTGAGGGTATACCAAAGTTTTTGCGTAAATTTAAATTGTGAAGTAGTCTAAGGAGTTTTAGCTAAATGCTTTGTTAAAGTAAACGTACAAGTTGTTATATTTGTTTAGGTACTAATTTCAAGGTTTTTTGTGTTTATTATGTAGGTTGTGTATGTTAGTTTTTATTTCGATTTTTTTATAAATAAATTAATTAGTCATTATGTTGTCGTGGCTTCAATTAATTTAAGGTTTCAGGCTTTCTTTTCTTAAACTAGCTTCATGAAGCAATTATATTATTTTGTTTATTGGATGATTATTTATTTGTTATTATATTTTTTTATTATATTTATATTAGAATAAGATCATGCTGGTACTGGTGGTCGTAAGAGGCGACCAAAGTACGTGTGGTAGAGTCACGTCGCCAGCAATGGCAAGACACATGGGCAGACTCGACCGGATCATTACCACCCCCGGCATTTAAAGCCGGTGTTAAGTAGTGGCTTTATGCCACTGCGTTTCGCATCAGGTAATGCCGGGCTCCGGCGCTCAACCCACCTTAAAGGCCGGCACGCACCTGTAGCTCCTCTGGTGTTGCACGGTGTCGTGGGCGGCGGTAGTCACTTACCATCAGTTGATCCGAACGCTCGTTTGCCTTGTCTTTTCCATAAAAAAAACATAAATAAATATTATTGGCTGATTTATTTATTTATTATGTACATATATGAATCCATAAACAAAATTTCTATCATTTTCCAATAATGTAATAAATGAACAACAGGCGCTGGATGAAAGCACAGTAATGACTGCATTATCGGTTTCACCTCAGGGCGTGCTCGATAACGCGTACAATATATCCATCTTTATTATAATATTATTATACAATGTGCGTTTATAAAGGATAATGGACACTGCAAACAATGACATTTTTTAATTATTTAAAAAATGTTAAAAAAATAAATAAATCAACTTCACACTGTATCCCGCATACAGCAGGGTAGGCAGAGGTTAAGACACTCCGTTCCCCACTTTCCGTTGAATTTTTCAAAGCAATGTGTGTTGAATGGCGGAACTAAACGCCGGCGCTATTGCCTTGGTGTCAGAGCGAAGATACGAAAATATTTAGAAATAATAATTCATTTCCTCGAGTGCAGATCGAATCCACAACAGTCGCGTTATAGCGACTGTCACGCGACGGTTATGGGTTCGATGGGATCCTTGTGCCCCTGCGCCACAACGGTCTCACATTATATTAAAATAATACAAAATTTAATTTGGCCTAACTTTATGGTTAGTACAATACTTTTTTTTAATTTTTTATTATGATCCTATCTTTAGTTCCCATTTGGACTAGGACATAAAAGTTATACAATATATGTAGATATTTTCTCACTTTCACATTGTATCCTGCATATAAGAACGTAGGTAAAAATCTGGGGTCAGCAGTCACACTAGCACAGCTTCACTTCTTTCCGCGCGAATTATAGACATGAGCGGTATCCAACGCACAAACATTATAATCTTTTCAAAAATAAATTTGTGAAATCTCTATAAAAATGCTTGAAAGCTTGAAAAAACTACTAAGCATAAATCTTCTCACTTCTACCGTACATTACACCTATATGTGCGTATGTATATACATATACATAGCCGACCCTATTTAACGCTGTGTACACTGTGGTTAGGGCGGTGGCAGCGATCGATTCATTAGCTGGGTGTTTCTCGAGGACTGAATGATATAAGATTTTGCAGCGTTTCTGATAGAAACACAGAAAGAATGTTTATGAAAGTTTCACATTATTTAAATTTCTGTGTTTAACAAAAAAAAAATGACATACTTATGTTTATACATAACTATTCGACTTTTCGACATGTTAGCCAAATATTAAATGTTGGTTTTACCGTAAAGTAATTATGGTGTGATATGCATAAAAATAAACGAATAATCATTCAACAAAAACATTTCGTACAAAACTGATATAATTAAATAATAAAAAAAAACAGCTTCACGCTGTATCCCGCACTCAGCTGGGTAGTCAGAGGGAACCTAGTGTTAAGACACTCCGTTCCCCACTTTCTGCCGATTTCTGGAGGCATTGCGTGTTGAGTGGAACAACTCAACGCCGCGCTTAACCTCGACACCAGAGCGAAGAAATGGAAATATAAATTTAAGTAAATATTTCATCTCCTCGAGTGGGGATCGAACCCACAACCAGTTTTACAGTCACACCTCGCGCCGCTGCGCCACGACTGGCCTGGATATAATTAAACTTTTCGAAATATTGCAGGAGATGCAATTACAGTTGGTAAAAAGTCTTTCTGGATATATTTGATGAATTTAACTTTTTGTAGAAAAAATCTAATTACGTCATCGTTGCACCAAATGTGCGATGTATGAAAATAAATACATTTTTTACTTTGCTACAGAGCAATCACACATTCACAAAAAAAACAATCATTCATAGCTTATATTGATGGATATTTTTACGTAGATATTTATGAATAATTTACAATGGTGCTACGCTTCAGTGCCAAACAAATGTAAAGAGTTTTGAGATCTAAAAAGTTTTTATACGAAATATAAGCCATATTAAATTATTAAATACATACACTAACAATATTTCTTTTTCAATTTACCACTTAAGTAAGATAAAGCGTAGCGCTGTGTTCCGACAATAAGTAAGCAGTGTCTAAAATTGGATTTGTAATAACTGGTGAACGGAGTGTCTATACATTAGGTTCACTTCACTTACGTATTTTTGCTAGATGTGGAATTGAGTCCAGAGGTAAAAGAATAATTACATCTTTACGTTGAAACATAAACTTTCACACTTATAACATTAGTCACATTTACCTACTGTAAGATAAAATTAAAAATAGTAAAAAAATAAAATAAAATTCTGGTCATATAGCAAGTAATAAGAAAAAACTCTAAGTACATACAAACTTACAAAGTAATAGGAATAACACATGGTAAGAGAGTTCGATAAGAACACTTCAATTCGAAACTGTATTCAAAAGTATTGTGTGGAAATGTATTTATATATAATTATAATAACACAAACCCTGCGTTGAATATTCAAAGAAATTACTTTTATCGTTCTTCAATAAATTGAGTAAGGTAAAGCCGATTACGAGAGGCAGAATTTAATTAAATTAACTTGAAATAAACGGCCTAATACCTACCTATACCTAACTAGAGCTATTTATTGGCTATCACGTCTGTACCGACAGTTTGGGGGATAAATAAAGTGAATTACTGACGATTGGCTTTTTCTCGATTTTGTATTGTGAGGAGTTTTGGGCAGATATATTTTGTAATGGCTTTTGTTATTTTATTAATAGAGAAATCTCTCTCTCTCTCTCTCTCTCTCTCTTAATGAATGGCGTTTATTAATTTTCACTGATGTAGAGTTTGTTCATAAATGTGCGTTTGCAAAAATAAAAAATTACAGCTTATTGAAACTATTCAATTTACATTCTGCTAACACGTATAAATAATACGCGTTACAAATGCGATTTGTATGTCACTTTATAAATACAAAGATATTTTATAACAAAGTTATACAGATTGTCGGTATCATATATATTATTAAATTTATGGTAAGCAGTGTGTGTTATATTTATTTTATTAATTTAGGCATTTTAGGCATTGCTTTAAAAATCCAGAAAATATAGGTACATTACGTTGTATTTATTACAACTTGCACGGCGACGCCGCAGGCAAAAGGAAGTGTATTATAACATAGAATATTTTATGATAAGCGACGCGTGCAACGCTAGTATGAGGTATATTATAGTATTATATTGAAAGACTCTTAAGTTGAGATAACTTTTTTTAATATAATAATATAAATATTGTTAGAAATCGAATGCGATTAACGTTTTTAAAAACAAGATAAAAACACATATCGTCTATATACTTCTACATTCGGAAATACGGAGAAAGATTCTTTATCTATCCTATTTTAAACGATAAAATTTTTGCTTTGCAGAGAATTATATATTTCATACTGTTTCCTATGCAAATATAGATTAACTTTAGCGAGCGCTTTCTGAGGATTACAGTGGGGCCTTCAGTTTGTATATTCGTAAATAATCCCTCGAGACGTCTGCGTTTTCAATCTGAACGTTTTATTAATCTCCGGTCCATAAGTTGAATATATATTTTTATATTTCTATGTATATAACTTAATATTTAGGTTAGTAAATGTATTGTAGCTACAATTATTCTAATTTGTAAATTCAGTACTTTAATTTTTTTATCGGTGGAGTTCCCCCCACCTTACTTCGCTCCGCTTGAATGGTTTTTGCTTTTGCAAATACTATTTTAATTAAACTTTCAAGGAGTTACTTAGACAAATCTTTTCTATGTCATAGAAACATAATATATTGATGAAGATATTATTTTTTTATTTTATATTGTAAGTGATTACTTTTTTACAAAATTGTTAATTATTAAATTCACGGCTCATAACTTTGTTAAAATTGAGAAATCTATATAAAAAATGTAATAAATTTTCCAAATTGTAATACAATTATTTGTTCTCTTCAAATTTCATACGTGAGTGTATATTTTTTTATTACCTACTATGAAAAGTTTCTGAGATTTCATTTGAATTTATCAAAGTAGGTATATCTATAAAATCTCTCTAAAATTGTGAATTCAAAAAGTTTTCGTAAATTTGATTTCAGTCGTTTATAGCTCTCCTCGAAGTTGTAACTTGTCTTCTTGACAAATTTTATAGATTTCTGCGGACGTCAATTCTCTTTGCCAAAACTTTTGTTAACATGCAAATTTTGATCCGTACAATTTTGTCTTTCCTTTAAAGTTTTTATAATATTGATAAATAATTTAAATGAAAAATTATAATAAATAAATTGGCACTTTAGTTTTTTATCAAGCGTAGGTACATGTACGAAGTATTGTAATATTTTCTATGTTCCTATATATATATAAGAACCTCTCGAGTTGCTTATATAGAAACATATAAAATATTTTTATTTGCCGGAGATGACATGGTGCCACTCACGACCTCATTTTAGAGAAATTGCGTGGTAAAATATGGCGATGTCTCGTCGTATCTAATCACTACGAAAAAAAAAACATTCTTAAATGTAAACATTACCTCAAGTGGGAGTTGAACCTACAGCAGTCAGATATTTCCATATTACGTCAACCACGTCAGAATTTCGTCAACTTTATAATTATATAGATAAGTTAACTAGTAAGTAGTGAAGTCTCGTATATGATCTCGTATTTCTCATGTCTTTATCGATAGTCCTTAACAAAACCATTGTACCTACAAGTGTACTTTAAGTAAGTACATATTATTTATATATTAAATCTTAGTCATAATATTATTTTTATATCAATTCTATATAGTAATGTAAAAAAAATTACATGATAAATAAAATTATAATATTTTTATATCAACATCATTATCATAGAATGATAAAAAATTCCAGTCTGTTCTTGTCCACTCCTCTCCATAGGCCTCTCCAATGGTACGCCGCTGAGCTCGATATTCAGATCTTCGTATCCAGCCGTTGCCAGCTACTTTGCGAATGTCGTCACCCCATCTATTTGGGGGACATCCCAGATTCAACCCCCCGCGAGATATACCTAAACCCTAATAAATGATAAGTGTACTTTCGTCATACTATAAATTTCGTCATATTTTTGTCAAAGTATAAAAGCTGAATTTTATATATATCACATGAGGGACTACAAAGGTGATATTCCAGTTGCCAGACCGTTTTATCGTAGGTGCGAGCGTGAGTCGTATGTATTTAAGCAGATGCGAGTGCGGTCTTTTGTGATATTTTTACTGCACAATTTTTTTACATTTTATATTTATGTACCTTAACCAAAAGTTATTACGCATTACAAAACAGCTCAATGTATAGTCAATGGGACATAATATTCTAATTATTTTTTTTTATAAGATGGTTGGCAACTAATAAAAATATGAAGTAAAAGTAAAGGAAAATTAATATTTTTTTCCCATTCTAGAAAATGATGCGTGTGTTTATAATATGCAAAGCATAAATACTGTATTTTTCAATTATGTTGACTTAGAAGTTTAATTTCATCCCAGTTTTAAGAAATTACAAGTCTAAGTATTGGATAATATTTTCAGTTTAACACTTCTACGTATTCCTAGAAAATCTTAAGAGCCAGATAGTAGATACAGCCAACAAAGTAGATCCTTTATAGGGTTTCCAATTTTATCTTTTGAGATACAGGAACCTAAAAAATTAAAAAAATGTAGCTAAATTATATCGCTACAAAAACTCTCCTAAAAATAAATAGTTGACATCAGTTTAGAAGTGTTTTCGAATCGAATACGAATTATAATTAGAATATACAAGTATATATACCTAAGTAAGAACTATATTATTGTACTTGTATTACTTTCTATATAAGGCCACTTATTTTTAATAAAAAACCGTTAACTGTAAAATTCTTTGAAATAGTTCCCAGCAAGTTAATTAAAACCATTCCAATTAAACCTCCGATCGAGTTTGATTGAAAAAACAGTAACTTTTAATTTAAATTGAAGTTACTGGGAAATTAAAGAACTATCATACCGATATTATTGAAGAGAGAATTTTCGTATTGTTTAAAATAATAAAGTTATCAGAGTGCAGTTGAAATATCTGACTAAAAGTATGAAATATAAAAATTATAGCTTTCGTTTCCGCTAGGGGTTTTCATTAATGACTGTTTCAATGTAAACAATGAAAATATTATCCTATTTTACAACCACACGGTTGTTAATCCTAATAAACTATTGGGCTTGTTTTTTTTCTTTTTAGTTTTATGCAGTCGAGGTTTGTCCTTTAAATGTATTTTTTTAATACTTTTAAATATTTATTTTATAGATTTTAATATAGCTGGTTTTGTTTAGTTTTTTTTATTAATACTTTTCTTTGGTTACGTTTACTTATAATTTTTGTTCATTTTAAATTAGGTAATTTTTCTAATAGTAAAAACTTTCCTTACTTATTCTTTTTTTTCTTTTTCGGCTTATTTTAATTATTTAGGCTACATTTTCTTATCAATCCTATTGAAAACTGAAAATAATTTCATAAACATATTTAATAAATATTCGTAAAGTTCAAGCGGGCGATTATTAACTAGCGGACCCGTCCGGGTGCGCTAGTTAATAATAAAATAAACATCAGCGTAACAGTTCGTGTGTAATATAATAAACGTAAGAAGCTCTCTAAATTTTTTAATAATTTTGAATTGTCATTTCACCAAGCATAATTGATTTAACTATACAAGGGAATCGAGATGTTCACTTTATTTTGTGACTATTGATGCTGTATGGAAAAAAAATATAAGAAAAAAATCTTATATCGAAGTAAAATTATTAGTCATAGCGTATTTGTTATATTTGTAATATTAAATGCATTTTTATTACATAATCTACTGAGCTAATACTCCACTCATTAAGGTAATAGCGAGTCCAATCACTTATAGAACGCTACGTGGATCATCCTTGCTGAGGTATACTTACATAAATTACATTTCTCATTTCACGATTAGCTACTGTATAAAGCTTTATTGAAATAAGATATTTAAGAAATTTTTATCTCGTTTTTCTACTGGAATGATTTTTTTTGCTTGTAATATTAGTAAGCAGGGAAGAAATGATTATCTACTCTCAATTTTTTCTATACGAACATGTATATCTTTGTGCTCCGTGGTCCATATATTGGTTAAGTCCTATTACGTCAGTAGACTTCGACCACTAGCAAAACAGATTAGTCAAAATCAAATCAGCTGCACGCTGTATCCCGCACACAACAGGGTAGGCAGACGGAACCTAGTGTAAGACACTCCGTTCCCCACTTTCTGCCGGATTCTGGAAGAGCGAAGAAATGGAAATATAAATTTAAGTAAATATTTCATCTCCTCAAGTGGGCATCGAACCCACAACCAGTCGAGTCGAGATTAGTAGTTTTACTAATATTGAGTACATAAATGCTACCCAACCACAAAGCATTTCGGTACTGATTTTATTTGACAGGATAGTAAAAAGCATTCAGAGAAGCGTTACTTTACTAAAAAGGCTTTCTAAGTAAAACTACCTAAGATTAACGTATTTTTATATTTAAATCTTATCTCCATAAACATTGAGCCAATCAAAAAATATACTTTATCAATTATTTTTCCATTATGCAAATAAACTGTAGACCAGCGTTGCAAATACCCGGCGCATTGAAACGCTATTGAAACACAATAACGGGTTTATCGATAAAATAGCAATATGTCTATGTGGACGATATTATCTTTGTGTAAAAAAATTATGATTTCATACTAGCACAAGCTTGGCACATTTATTTTTTATTCCATAAAAAATGATTAATGATAATATTAGAAAAAACAGGAGGACAAACGACAACACTCCATGGTAACTATGGACATCTATAGCATTAGAGCGTTGACGTGGACCTCCTTCTTTTTACACAAATACTTGAAATATTATCAAGTAACTACGAGTATTTCAAAGGAGTGGAAATAATTATAGTACTGATTACAAATTGAATTGTTAATATTTATTTGTGGTCTGGGATTGTTTGATCAACTTGTTTGATCAATAAATCGATATAATTTATAAAACGGGAAAATGCAGACTCGTTTTCCCGTTTTATAGATTATATCGATTTGCAGAATAGGTGTCAACGAAACTATATGCATAACGGCTTAGGACGTCTATCAATATTTAAATTTAAAAAAAACCTGTGTGATTCAGAGTACTTATAATAGATAACAAACCTATGTTTGCAAGCAGTACTTATATAATTCACGATAGGTTGTGAGCAAATGAAATGTTTAATATTTTTATTTCCTTACTCTGGTGTTGAAGCAAAGCACGGCGTTGATTTCCGCCATTCAAAACGCGATTCCCCCAGAAGAATTGAAATCAGCTTCACGCTGTATCCCACACACAGCAGGGTAGGCAGAGGGAACCTAGTGTGAAGACACTCCGTTTCCCACTTTCAGCCGAATTCTGGAAGCATTGCGTGTTGAGTGGCAGAACTCAACGCCGTGCTTAACCTCGACACCAGAGCGAACAAATGGAAATATAAATTTAAGTAAATATTTCATCTCCTCGAGTGGGGATCGAACCCTCAACCAGTCGGTTTTACAGTCACACTTCGTGCCGCTGCGCCACGTCTGGTATCAGTTAATTATTAATACATGAAAACAATTTTACAAAACACGCTACAAGATAAATATGAAAGATGCTTTCGTTCGTAATCCTGTATTATATGAGGAACGGAGAATTTAATATTTGACGAGGCGGCCGCGCTCAGCTCGTGCATTATGGAAATTGTTCTCAGCAAGTACCCAAACGTACTTGATGAACGAGCTTCACTAAGCAGGGCACAGTGGCACGTGTACAATGTATTTATATTTACAATATCGATTTTTATGGTTTTTTTGTTTGTGGCATAGTAATATATGGTATGGTATGGTATGGTAAATTTAAGATATAATTTTAAATTTGAATTGAGGCCAGTCGTGGCGTAGGGGCAGGAGTGCGTGATTGTAAACGCGACAGTCAGTGGGGTCGATTTCCATTCGAGGAAATGAAATATTTATTATTTTCATTTCTTCATCAACAATGCCTACAAAATTGTATGGCGGAAAATGGGGAGGGGGGGTGTCTCAAAACTAGGCTTCCTCTGCCTACCCTGCTACATGCGGGATATATGTACGTAGAGCCATTCGAATCGTTGGGACCCAATGATCTGTGCAGGGCTTGACACATCGTCTGATGTCTGATGTCTCCTCGCTGTGCGTTCTCTACTGCATTTATCATGGGGAGTGCTCTGGAGAACTGTTTAACCTGCCGCCGAATTTTCTAACCGCACAGTACGACACAAAATTAAACAGCGCATCTATCTCCACCTTAAAGGCCGGCAATGCACTTATAATTCCTCTATTACACGTATTATACGGGGTCGTGGGCGGCAGTGATCACTTACCATCAGGTGACCTGTACGCACGTTTGCCTTGTCTTTTTTCTCAAAAACGGGATACAGCGTGATTTTTATTTTAATGCATCAACAGGTACAAATAAGATGTCTCAAATAAGACTCTTGCATGTGTATATAGCGCTCGGTGTCACAGGCGGAAAACTTATTTAATATTATAGTGTGTCCGTCTCATAGGCGGCCGAGCGCAATTAAACGCTTACAAGAAAGAGATCGGGTGAACGGTGCCGGTGAGAAAGGATTTTCTTCTTTTCCCACACTTATTAATCCATCGTGGAATAGTTAAGTCGTGGGTTAAGTTAGATTTAGTTAGGTTTAGAATCGCGACTTTTTCCTCTAACATTGAGGACAGTAATATATAAGTTAGATTTAATTTTTGTATTTTTTCTATAACCTATATATTTTTTTTGAACCTCCAACTGCAACCCTCGTAACTCATGTACTAATATAACTATCATAATTATGATTACTGATAATTATATTTTTTATTAAGTTGCTATCGATTATTTCTCACAATAATAATAAACATATAAATATTCAGCCCCGAGTAACTAGTGTCTCCACAGTGAGCTTCACAAAATAATAGGGCTGTATGAGACGGATATTGGTACGAAGACAAAGGAGTGAGCCCCAAAGACATCCTTTAATACAGATGCAACTATGTAGGTATAGGTGACGTCGTTTGGTTTCAATATTGCTTTCTGGTGGATGTAGCAGATTCACGTTAGACTCCACTTCTAATATATATATATATATAACGTAAATATATTATTGAAATATATTTTGATTGTATATATACTATCTTTAGATACACTCTGGTGTACTATATATTCATTATTCTGATCATACCGCAGTAACATCACAAATGGTAGTGTGAGGTGGTCTTGGCTGGGTCTTGGTCACTTTTGGTTCCCTCTACCTAAACTAAAATACTTATATAAAATGTACTGCCTTCAAATTTAGGTTTGATAATATTTATAAGTTCTCCGACTCGCACTGGTAGTAAAGTGAAATATTGATAAAGGCAAATCGTGGCGCAGGGGCACAAAGTGTGAAAGTGTAAAAGGGATTGGTTGTGGGTTCAATCCCGCCCCCCACTCGATGAAATGAAATATTTATTTTAATTTATATAGCCATTTTTTCGCTCTGGTATCGAGCCAAAGCGCGGTGTTGAGTCCCGCCACTCAACACGCAATACCTCTAAAATTTGGCGGTAAGTGGCGAACGGAGTGTCTTAACACTAGATTTCCTCTCCCTACCCTGCTGTGGGCGGGATACAGCGTGAAGCTGACCGTTTGATAATAAGTAATTATGCAAATCGATAAACGCTTGTAGCGCTCAATAAACTCGGTCGGGTTATAAAGCGGAAAAATTGCGGATTGTTGGTTAAACAATCCCAGATGATAAAGAAAATATTGACAATTAAATTTGTAATCAGTGCTGTAATTTAGTTTTTGACATTTTTACGAAAATAGGAAAGAAATGTGCTTATTTAGAAAACGTATAAAAAAATCCACTACGTTTACGCTTTATGCGTTTTCTAAATAAGTACTATATATTACTAGGTAATATTTCAAACTTACCTTGTATAATATAAAAGATCTGTCTGGTCCGGGTTGAAATTCTAAAATTCTCTCCTAAAAAACAAACAAGAAATTCTAATTATCCATACTTAATTTAAAACAGAGTCAAGTAGTGACACAGTGTGCTTTTGATGGTTATTGATTTTGGTTACGTAACCTAGAAAGAGCGTTCCACATCTCTTTTTGTGTCAACATGGCGAAACAATATCTATATAGTATCTAGTTTTGATTGGATCTCTATCGTTGTACACTACTTTTGTCGAATATTTAAATGAAGTGCAGCTTTATTCGGCAGTTTCGTGTAATATTTGGGTGTATGTTCTCCAATCCGTTCTGTAATCCCAATGAATATGCAAGCGTATATACATATGGATTTTTCGGTTTATTTATTTTATATCATATTTTAATAAGATTGTAGATACAGCTATTTTATATATGTATGTATTCTATTTTATATATTATAATGTACATAAAATACTGTGTACCATGTACGCTCATATTGTTTAATGTTTATAAATATAAAATAATGAATTTCACATTGAAATAAATAAGTCCACGTTTTTTAAATGATTTTTATCACATTTTATCATTTAGAAAAAGTTGATCAAGTTTAGATGACATTTGGTATAGTTGGTCAAATTCAACTGTCTTTTACCCCAACTGACATATAACACTGTATAGCTGCAGTGTTCCACTTCAAATTACGTAAGATTAAATTAATAATATAAAATTAACTCATTCCAATGTACATAGTAACGATATCGTAATAAGAAATATTTAGATATAACGTTCTGAGATAATTGTTTAGGTTCAAGTCTACAGGAACTTAATGCTGTGTTGTTATCAGAGTGAGAAAATGAAAATAAATTATTTCCCCCATTGGGAATGGACCAATTACATTTATTTAAAAAACGTATAATAATTTGACCAGGCGCGGGTTCGAGTCCCGCTACGTTCAAATTTTTATAGGTTTTCTAAATAAGTATTTTTCTTTCCTAAGTGTGAAATAACACTTTAAAAATGTTTAAAAATGGAACAATTAACCATCGAATTCATAATCAGACGTTTTGCCACTACGCCACGACAGCCTGGATAGTGCAGTGATTTAACTCTATCTTTAACTACCTCACACAATAAGCAAAAAGTCTAAAGGCATCTTCTATAAAAATAACAAAATTGTATTTTTATTGTTGAAACGTAACATTAATGAAAATTCAGGTGAACATCCTGTTTGTTTTATTAACAGGTTTACGTAAAAAATGACGATATATTTCATTACATAGAAGGTGAAGTGGATTACGAGCTTTCAGCGTTGTAATTAGTAGGCAAGCAAATGAACAACATTATTTATTTCTATCAACAGTAAATCTAAAATTATGAAAATTTATGGAAACGTATATTTACGGTTTTGCACTTTTTTCTTTATTGTAATTAAGAATTGTTTATAGATATTATTATTTAAAATAATTTTTTTACACCTGCATTCCTATCAACAGAATATTTTTAGTGGAAATTGACAGTATATACTTATTATTTCTAATCAGTCCGATACAAAACCGAATCCGTTTGTATATTATCAAGATCTATGGCAAACATAATTTTATAATTTTCCTTATACTTCCATATTATGCGAGGGAATAAATATATTTTGTTACTTTTTCATTTTAGCTTAGGTAGAGGGAACCTAACCAAGACGTCACACTACCATTTGTGTTTTTACAGCGGTATGATCAGAATAATGAATATATATATATAATTCATCAGAGTCTATCTAATTACAGTATATACAATCAAAATATATTATATTTTTTTTTCATGAGGCTTGTTTACCAATAAATGCACCTCTAAAGTGAATCTGCTACCTCCACCACAAAGCAATATCGAAATCAAACGACGTCACCTATACCTATATAATTGCATCTGTATCAAAGGATGTCTTTGGGGCTCACTCCTTTGTCTTCGTACCAATATCCGTCTCGTAAAGCCCTATTGTTTTGTAGAGCTCACCGTGGAGGCACTAGTTTCTCGAGAGAGAATATTAATATTCATTTTAATTGTGAGAAATAGTCGATCATAACTTAAGAGATAATATAGACTTATTATAATTGTAATATAAATAATAATATTCTTTTAATTATAACTTTTTATTATTTTCAAGGATCTTGTGTTACAAAACATTACATTTAATTTATCAATCCATATCTGTATATGTATTAAAATAAAATCACTGTATATGTAGCAGGGTAGGCAAAGAATTCCAGAGGCATTGTTGATGAAGAAATGAAAATATTAACTATTTGGTTTCCTCGAGAGGGCACCAAATCCACAACCTATCGCATTTAAAACACACGCTTGTTCCCCTGCGCCATAACTATCCCCTAATCAAATCCAAAAAGGTATCTAAAATAAAGATTCATCATCATCATCATCGACAGCCGTCAAACATCCACTGTTGGACATAGGCCTTTCCCAATTCTCGCCACCACACTCGATCCTCAGCTCTTCGGATCCATCCGCTTCCTGCCACCCTCTTCATGTAAATAAAATAAATAAATCAGTCGGTTTTACAGTCACACCTCGTGCCGCTGCGCCACTACTGGCCTTATCGTCGGATAAATAAATAAATAAAGATTACCACGAACAAAAAAACAATAAAAAATCAGTATTGTAAATATAAATACATAGTACACGTGCCACTGTGCCCTGCTTAGTGAAGCTCGTTCCTCAAGTACGTTTCGGTAGTTGCTGAGAACAATTTCCATAATGCACGAGCTGAGCGCGGCCGCCTCCTCAAATATTAAATTCTCCGTCCCTCGTATATTACAGGATTGCGAACGAAAGCATACTTCATATTTATCTTGTAGCGTGTTTTGTAAAATTCTTTTTATGTATAATTAGCTGAGGGCATTCGTGTGATTATAAGTGCGACAAATTGTGGGTTCAAATATTCGAGGAAAATAATTATTTAGTATTTTCATTTCTTCGCTCTTGCGTTGAAGCAAAGCACGGCGTTGAGTTCCGCCACTCTACACACAATGCCTCATGCTGTAAAAATCAGCATCACGGCATATCCCGCCGGTAGCAGAGTAAGCAGCCCGAAACGTAGTGTTAAAACACTCCGTTCCACTATCCAGCTAATTCTGTAGGCATCGTGTGTTGAATGGCGGAATTCAACGCCGCTCTTTGCTTTGACACTATAGTGAAGAAATGAAAATATTAAATTTTTCATTTCCTCATAACCTGTTGCAAAATATATGAGTATTCCCAGCAAATATAGATTGGTTGACTAATATATTATAGGTGCTCCGAATCACGCAGGTTTTTTTTTAATTTAAATATTGAGTGACGTGCCTTTATGCGTATAATTTCTTTGACACTTATTCTGCAAATCGATATAGGCTTATGTCACTCAATAAGCTCACTCGGGCTAAAAAGCAGGAAAATGCAGACTGGTTGATCAAATAATGCCAGATGATAAAGAAAATATTAACAATTCAATTTGTAATCAGTACTATAATAACTTCTTCTCCTTTTGAAATAGTTACTTGATAATATTTCAAATCCTAGTGTAAAATGAAGGAGGTACGTATAGCAATTTGTAATTTTTTTTTAAATTTTCCTACACATTCTTTTAAAGATTAATAAAAAATAAAAGCAAAAAGTTCTAATTATCCGCTTTTCATTTGAAACAGAGTCAAGCAATGCTTTCTAAGTCTACATAGTGCTTTTGATGGTTATTGATCTTGGTTACGTAACCTAGAAAGAGCGTTCCACATCTCTTTTTGTGTCAACATGACGAAACAACATCTATGTAGTTTCTGGTTTTGATTGGATCTCTATCGTTGGTAGTTATCGTAGAGGCTTTTGTCGAATATTCAAATGAAGTGCAGCTTTATTCGGCCGCTTCGTTTAATGTTTGGGTGTATGTGCTGCAATCGGTTTTGTAATCCCAATGAATGTGCAAGCGTATATATGGTTTTTAATATAGTGTTCATTTATATTCGGTTCATTTGTTTTATATTGTATTAAATACAATTAGAATTAGAAGAAGAATTAGATCATAGATACGTACTTTTTTTTATATATTTGTATGTATATTATATATTTTTTATCATTATCATATAAATATAAAGCCAGTCTTGGAGCAAAAGTGTGATTGTAAACGGGACAGGTTGTGACGACCACTTGAAGAAATGGAAAATTTTATCGAGGCCGGTCGTGGCGCAGCGGCACGAGGTGTGACTGCAAAACCGACTGGTTGTGGGTTTGATCCCCACTCGAGGAGATGAAATATTTACTTAAATTTATATTTGCATTTCTTCGCTCTGGTGTCGAGGTTAAGCGCGGCGTTGAGTTCTGCCACTAAACACGCAATGCCTCTAGAATTCGGCAGAAAGTGGGGAACGGAGTGTCTTAACACTAGGTTCCCTCTGCCTACCCTGCTGTGTGCGGGATACAACGTGAAGCTAAATTATTTTATTTTTATTTTATATATTTATTTCTTCGCTCTGGTGTCGAGGCAAACCGTGGCGTTCCGCCACAATACCTTCAGAATTCAATAGAGAGTCGGGAACGGAAGTGTTTTAAAACTAGGTTTCCAGGTTTCCTCTGCATGTTACACGCGGGATACAACATGAAGTTCAAAGAAAATATAAATAAAAGGCAGCATAATGTGTAGTTACGAATTGTTAAACTTTTGTGAATAAAGAATTATGAAATTCCTTTATAAATATTTTGTCTTACACGGTATAATAAGTAATCTCATATTTCCATATATATATATTTTTCAAAATGTATAATATTTTCATTTTCGTTTTTTAGAAACAGTTGATTAATTTTACATTACATTTTGTATTAATTTCACGCTGTACATATGTATGTAGTTTATAGAAGCAATATAAATAGTTGGTCAAATTCAAATATCTTTTGCCACAATTGTTATATAAATAGTATAGCGTTGCTGGAGTGTTAACTTCATGTTACCTAAGATAAATTTAATAACAGAAACAATATCGCAATCAGAAATATTTAGATATAACGTATTTTGTTATCGGAGTGAGAGTCGGACCTCGGCCTGGTCAAATGTATATCAAATGTAAAATGTGGATCAAAGTATCTTTCACTATCTCACACAATGGGTACAAAGTCTAAAGGCATCTACTATAAAAATATAAAAACTGTGTTTTTTATGTTGAAACGTAACAATATTGAAAATTCAGGTGAACATCTTGTTTCTTTTTATTATAGTAAGCTTTGTACGTAAAAAAGGACTATATATTTCATCATATAAGATTGAAATGGATTACCAGCTTTGAGCGTTATAATTAGTATGTAGTAGGCAGTCAAATGATGAATTTATTTCAACAGTACACCTAAATTTATGTAAATTTATAGAAACGTATATTTTACTTTTCTTTACTGTCATTAAGAATTTTCTTATTACATAATTTTTTTTTTAACCTGTATTTTTATCAACAGAATATCTTTTGTGGAAATTCACAGTATATATTTACTTGTTTAATCAGTTCAATAGAAACTTTTAAACGTTTTTTTTAAAGTGTTATTCCACACTTAGGAAAGGGAAATACTTATTTAGAAAATGTATAAAAATTTTGAACGTAGCGAGACTCGAACTCGCGCCTCCTGGAAACCGACCAGGCGCTCTGACCACTAAGTCATACGTTCTCATCGAGCTACGTCGAAATTTGTATACGCTTGTTACAACTTGTTTATGTTGTTAGCAATTTTTATACGTTTTCTAAATAAGTAATTCTCATTCCTAGGTGTGGAATAACACTTTAAAAAAAATATTAAAAATGTTATCAAAAGTGTTCAGGAGGAATCAGTTACAGTTTACAATCTCACGCTTGTGTCACTATGCCACGGCCTCCAATCAAATCTAAAATGGTATCAAATATAAGGGGATTATCACAAACAAAAATAACTGATCGGTATTGTAAATATAAATACATTGTACACGTGCCACTGTGCCCTGCTTAGTGAAGCTCGTTCCTCAAGTACGTTTACGGTACGGTACTTGCTGAGAACAATTTCCATAATGCACGAGCAGAGCGCGGCCGCCTCGTCAAATATTAAAGTCTCCGTCCCTCGTATATTACAGGATTGCGAACGAAAGCATCCTTCATATTTATTTTGCAGCGTGTTTTGTAAAATTCTTTTATGATGTATTAATTAGCTGAGGCCAGACGTGGGGGTTCAAATTTTTATTTCTTTACACTGTATCCCGAATGTAGCAGGGTAAGTAGAACAAGCTTAGTGTTAGACACTCCACTCCTCAATTTCGGCCGAATTCTGAAGGAATTGCATGTGTGTTGATCGCTCAATATCGCGCCTTGCCTCGATACCAGAGCGAAGAAATGAAAATATTAAATAATAATTTTCCTCTAGTGGGAATCGAACCCACAATATGTCGCCTTTAGTCACAGGTCTCCTATCAATCTTTATTAATATCATATATCTGTATTTACATATGTATGTGTACATAGCTGCCTTTATGTTCTTATAGTATTAGCAATATGGAATTCAAGCCTCTAACCTATTTACCAATGCATTACCCATATAACCGCAGAGCTGACCACAGCGGCTTACGACAACATACTCTAGGGTAAACCATATATTTGTGTTTAAAGGGAAGCATTAACAATTCCTTTACGTTTACTTAGTAACTAAGAGATTTATAATATATATTTATTTTGAAAAATGTTAGGAAATTATTGTAGTTTATTTTTTCTTTAATAAAGGCAACATGTTCTACCAGGCTAAAATATGTATATAAACAACGGAAGTAGTATTATTGTGCATTAGTTTCTCTTATCTTCCACATATAGCAAGATAGGGCCAATAGATATAAGAGGTGCACTGAATAGAGATAGAGGTGCACTGGCGAAATTAAACGCCGTATTTTGCCTTACAAAGCAGTTAAAATATAAGTAACTTAATTGCAATCATATTTACGCGAGTTCGAATAAACTTACAACTATAGCGTCATATAGTATTCCACTATGCCTTTATGGTCTGTCAAGAGCCTTTATCTCAGAAACACTTGGAGATATCGAGTTGAAATTCAAACCATATACTTAGATCTACGGCCCTATGATCTCCTGAAAAAAAAAATGTTGTGGTTAACTACAATAACTATAAATTTTATTTTCATTAGATTTTTTTTATTTAATTAGTAAGTAAGTAATAAGCAAAAAATATTTCTACATTTATTTAAAAAATAGATATGGCCGTTAATATCGTAAAAACGCGTATTTCGACACTATTAAGGAAATAAAAATTCATAAGGTACTTCCGGTTGACCTAGAGTTATAAAATTTGGCAGCTAGCATCTACAAGTAGGTAGTTCAGGTCAGGAAAAAATCTGAATACTATACTACATTTCTGGTTAAATCCTTAAACATAAATAATCTTAAAAAGGGGGCAAAATTTGATAATAAAGCCGATAGTTCAAGTGAGGTATCAGATGAATGGGGTCTGGCTAAGCTAAACCTGAATTTCAGAATAAGCTCAAGAACTCCAAATTTTTGATGGAACCCTCGGTACGCTCGCGACTCGCGCTTGTCCAGTTTTTATTATTTTTTTTTCCTCTATTTGTTCTCCTTAATTATTAAGGCCTGTGTAAAACAAAGTCGTAATTAAATAAATCTGTCTGTTCCAATATCAAACGTAAAAAGTAAAAAGTTAAACACACACGCTACATAATCTCCATACTGTAATTAAAAAATCTCTTTTCATTTTTACATCTGCACATAGTATAGGCTTTTAACGATAATTGACATGTCGCTAGTGAAAAGCGAATCCCAGTAATTGTATTACATCCGACGACTTTTACTACGAAACGAATATTATTTGGCACACATTTCGACTACATTGTATTTTGGTGCTATATAGATGAGATTATAATTTAGAGGCCGTCATGGCGCAGGGACACAAGCTTGTGAATATAAACGCAACGGTTGTGGGTTCGATTTCCATTTGAGAAATGAAATAGTTAATATTTCATTTGTTCACTTGCAAACTGGTAACTAGGCAAAACGCGGCGTTGAGTTCCGCCACTCAACAAGCAATAGCGTACTAACTGTAAACGTGACGGTTGTGAGTTCAATTTCCATTCGGAAGAATCACTGTATTTAATTTTTTTTTATTTCTCGTTATAGAAGACGGAGCGCGGCGTTAAGTTCCACCACTGAACACGCAACGTCTCAATAATTGAGCGGACAATGAGGAATGAAGTGTCTTGACACTCTCTCTACTTTACCGTACTATGCGGTAAATTGGGGTGAAGGTGATTCTTTTTATACTATAATAACAATATGATATTCTTAAAAAAAAATAATTCGTAAAAATAAAGCTAGCAGTTTGACAAATGAAAGTTACGAAAGACGATGCTTTAGGCGTTTTACAGTGAGTTGATTTTCAAGTCATTGTTAAAGAGTGATAAAATTTTCTTAAGCTTAATTGAACTTATTTTATAAATGTAATTAGAAAATGGCCTACTGGCGGTGGTGTTTAAGGATGTTACTTCAACAATACTTTGAAATCATATTTAAAAATCAAAGAATTGGTGAATACAGTCGTATGTTGATGAAGCTGGACATTACGTTAAGATATAAAAAAATGGTATTTATAAATTATATTTATATTTTTGAGGCCTGTTGTGGCGACAGGGACGGGCAGGCAAAAAATGTGACTGTAAAATCGACTGGTGGTGGGTTCGATCCCCACTCGAGAAAGTGAAATATTTATTTAAATTTATATTTTCAATTCTTCGCTCTGGTGTCGAGGCAAAACGCGGCGCTGAGTTCCGCCACTCAACACGGAAAGACTCCAGAATTCGGCGGAAAGGGGGAACGGAGTATCTTAATATTTGGTTTCCTCTGTCTACGCTGCTGTGTGCGAGATACAGCGTGAAGCTGATTTAATTTTATGTTAATACTAATACTATATAGCTGTAAAGTTTTATTTGGGTAAACTCGCTTATTTCTATTTATAATTCTCTATGCATTATATTCACTGTCATTCTTGGAATAAAAAGTCTTACAAAGAAATAAGGTACAATTTAAATAGCATTTACAGTAGTAGACTGTTAACTAATGAGCAAAAAAGTAATTAAGTTAAGTTATATTATATTACCAATTGCATGGCTAACGGAAAAATGTGTCACTACATATTCATACATATCGTGTTTAATACAAAAGATACACAAACCTAAAACAACAACACCATTTAACCAATAAATAAGAAACAAATTATTTTTATTAGCGGCGTTGAGTTCCACCACTCAACACACAATGCTTCTAGAATTTGGCGGAAAGTGAGGAACGGAAGTGTCTTAATGGGAACTGAGTGCCTTAACACTAAGCTCCCAGGTTCACTCTGCCTACTCTGCTATGTGCGGGAAACTAAAAAAGCGTGAACTAAAAAAAATACTTAAGAAATAAAATTATTTTTTGCTTCACTGAAAAACAATCTTTTTACTGTATGCACGCAAGACGATCCTCTGAGAATTAAATTCCCAGCGGTAGCTGTAAACACCAACACATTCAGGTTATTTGTTGAAATATGCATTTTTATTTAGCTCGTGATGCTAGTACGAACTTATTTAATTTACTTTAGCTGTTTTCTAAAATATTCTTTAGCTTAATGTTCTTATTTTTGTTATTATGACAACCTTTTAGGATTTTAAAACATTTTTAAAATAAAGTCTAAAAAAAGTATTGTGGCATACATTTTATGTACGAAAATAGAGCATAATACAAAAATATTTATTAGTTTATATATTTTCCCATCGACTCAACTGTAAACTAATAGTAGTTTACACGATAGTTGGTCACTTGTTGTTGTTGTCAGTTGTATTTATAGAGGTACTCTATAAACAACTGACAATCTTTTCTTTCAAGATGGTTTCGCTATGATTGGACAAACTTTTAAACATGAGTAAATGATGTGTTAATTTTTTTAAGCATTATACGACCTATCTTAAGGGAGGAAATATGTTGAAATTTGTACTGAGCTTATGGACTACAAGCCTAATGGTATTCTTTTCTATAATACTAACACAACCCACTTAAATCAACAAGAATAGGAGTAAAAGAAACATTTTTTGACATGGAAGTTCCATTTAATTTAGAAACAAAGACATACAAATTAATAAATTTGTTATTTCCTTGAATATCAACGAAAATAAAATATGAACTTATATGAGAAAAATAGCCCTTAAGCGATATAAATAATCCATTATAAAACTACTAAAATTCTATATTTGTTCATTTTAATTAATTTTAAGCATGCAGGAGAAAGGTGTTGTTAAGAAATTTAATTATCTTACACTCTCATGTTACAGTTTTTGATTTGTGCTTAGAATATACATTATATATACATATGTACTAAGAACATCACGCATATATATAATACATACCTAAATTGTAATATTAGAAAAGGTTGTTTTTTTTAGTTCATAAAAATGCTTAGCTTAGTGACTCATGTGAACTAAATGAAAGAAAAAAACATATGGACTTAAAAGTGCTATAAATATAAATCAAAACATTATTCCCAAGAATATTTTTTATTTGCAAGCATTTCTATAGAAAAATTCAAGGGACAATGTAAATATCAAACTAAGTTTCGACCCAGAGTTAATAGTACTTTTTATTTTCTTTGACTTTTTCCTCATTATAAGTTCGTGTTCACAAGTCAGTTAATAGTTGTAGCGGCCGTTCAGGCCACTATATAGGTATTTCTTTTGATTGTATACGTGACTAATATGATAAGAAGAAAAATAAAAATGCAGTATAATTTCAAAATTCATATATTAATTAAACGTCTATGTGAGTGTCTCTCTACATTAAAAAAAACGTTGAACAATATAGGGAAGTTCTTTGATTTTCACGATTATTACACATTTTAAATGAAACTATTTTAACCGGATTAATTGTGTATATTTTGTACTTTTATACATTTTTGGAAACCCGACGTTTCGAACACTTTGCAGTAGTCCGTGGTCACGGGTAGACTGAGGTGGCATTCGTCTGTCAGTTGACATAATTATTATATCAAACTACCGCCAACGATTTCTTAATTGCCTCGCGCGAGGCAATTAAGAAATCGTTTCATTTAAAATATAGGGAAGCTTGTTTCACGTGTCAGGTAAGGTAGATATCCCTATATGTGCAGGAAGTCGGACTTGTTGCGAGACCATTTTGATACTTGGTTTTCTCTATATAAACAGAACCAAATCTCAAGACATTTCATCCTCCGTTTTCTGTCCAAAGTAGACGCGGTCCTATTACATTACGACGGCCCGAAATATTTTTTTAACAATTAATAAATATTATAAAATAAATAAATAAATAAGCTACATGTTGTATCCCGCACACAGCAGGGTAGGCAGAGGGAACCTAGTGTTAAGACACTCCGTTCCTCACCTTCTGCCGAATTCTGGAGGCATTGCGTGTTGAGTGCCAGAACTCAACACCGCACCTAAAACAATTATTTATAAAAATAAAACACATTTTAGCAGACTTGAACGTTACTCAGATCACAAATCCCTATTCAAATATCAGTAATGCAACCTACTAATAAAACAAATCAAAGTTTTATACAAAACTTAAAGTACATGAAATATGAAGTTATTTTAACTGTAAATGAGATTGCCTGCGAATGACGGACTAATGTTTATATCATTCTGGAATCTGGCAACATGTGGTCGTGACGTTCGTAGTTGTTGTATAAATGGTACCTTCATTTTGCCAAATTTATAATTATATACATCTTTAAAGTTTTTTAATTTTCTCGTCATTTTGTGTAGTCACCAGCGCTGAAGTCTCTACTTATATATATGCGACACAAGTAAAAGAATTTTATTTACAGTGTGTATAATACTCGCGAAAATATAGAACAAAATTATTATTTACTAATATTAAGTAAAAATGTAGAGGCCGTCGTGGCGCAGGCGCACAAGGGTGTGAATGTAACGCGGTGGTTGTGGGTTCATCCCCACTCGGGGGGAATGAATTATTAATTCTTAATATTTTTATTTTTTCGCTCTGGCAGCAAAGCAAAAGCCCGGCGATAAGTTCCGCTGCTCTACAAGCAATACCTCGAAAAATGCGGCAGAAAGTGGGCAACTGAGTGACTTAACATTAGGTTGCCTCTACCTATCCTGCCATATGCGGGATACAGCGTGAAGCTGATTTAAGAAAATATATAACAATTATGATTTTTATACATTCATTAGAAGCTATGTCTCTACTTCATATTGATAAATCTACAAGTTTATCGCAAATTGTAAACCTTAATTTGAGAACTGCAATGTGATATTACTTATGCAAGTTTAGAATTTGTCCTGCTCATATTAAATTTACTGAAACTTCTTGTCGGTCATACACTGGATAATTTACGTGTCTTTGGAAATTCACAGCGTGTTATGATGGCATCTAATAGCTTTAAATGATCGTCATAAATATTAAATATATATATCATCAGAATTATACATCAAATCTATTTTACATCAAAATATTTTATTGTTTAAATATAATTTATAAAAAAATATTTAAAACATGAAAAAGAGACGTTTTTTAATGGCAGGACAGGACTCCAGGGCTCCATACGTTCCGGTAATTGAAACGAGTAATCGGCAATGAAAGCTGTGTTTATATTCTACATGGCAGAATATAGGCAAAAAAATGGTATTAGAAATATCGTTATCAGCATTTTTTTAATAAATTAGGAACTACCGGCTCGGTAAGAAACTAAGTTAGCTACCAATAGTTGCTCTTTTAAATATTATGGTTACAATTTTATTGTTTAAAATTAACTAAACATTAATCTTGCCAGCTAAATGATATCCAGCTTGTAATTGATGATGATCTTAATTCCACATACTTTTATCATTTAAATTGATAAAACTGAATAAAAAAAATATTTAATAAATTTAAAATGTATTTTATTAAATAATATATGTATTTACTTTCTTTTATATGTTTTGTTTATTTGTTCGTTGAATATGAAGTTCCCAACGTGCCAGTTCATTTATATATGAAAATATAAGAGAACCTAATGAATACGAGCCTTTCGTATTTTGAAGGAAGATTAAGAATGAATAGTCTGCCCATAATTTTCTCTTAAATTATACGAAATGTAT
Organism: Heliconius erato x Heliconius himera; assembly: GCA_013421005.1. Lineage (NCBI taxonomy): Eukaryota > Metazoa > Arthropoda > Insecta > Lepidoptera > Nymphalidae > Heliconius > Heliconius erato x Heliconius himera. The sequence continues at coordinate 10,427 of JAATLQ010036438.1, read as the reverse complement.
GTATTCATCCAATTGTACCAGAAATATATGTCAATACTACACCATAGTACTAGTAAATTAAAAAAGTGATTTAAATCCACAATTTTGTGACACTTCCTTGCACTTACATATCAATATTTTACTACAATAGTAGTTATTTCTTGAGTTTAGACAAGAATTGCTTAAAATAGTTAATATAATCCTATAGCGAAATGTGAAGTAAGTATCTTTCCTGTCTAATAATTAATGTATGCTTTTTTTATTAGTTTTCTAATAATCAGCTATACGCTGTATCCCGCACACAGCAGGGTAGGCAGAGGGAACATAGTGTTAAGACACTCCGTTCCCCACTTTCTGCCGAATTCTGGAGGCATTGCGTGTTGAGCGGTAGAATTCAACGCCGCGCTTAACCTCGACACCAGAGCGAAGAAATGGAAATATACATTTAAGTAAATATTTCATTTCCTCGAGTGGGGATCGAGCCCAAAACCAGTCGGTTTTACAGTCACACTTCGTGCCGATGCGCCACGACCGGTCTCTATTAGTTTTCTTTTAATATAATATATTTCATATAGTATATTTAATTCATTAATGTTCTAATCATGAAAAAAAAAATGTTAAGGAAGTCCCAGTAGAATAAAAAGGTTGTACGTACGAGTAGAGGTTCCAAGTAACATGCGCGTTCTAATAAATTTAGTCGAAGCAACTTTCTGTAAACACTGCCCTAATTATTCGACCCACACCCAATTTAACGGGCGTTCGAGCTAACTTCGTAAAATGCCTGAGCAGGAAAATTGCCTAATTTGTTGGTAAGTCGAATTATAATATTTATGACTTGACGGATTAAAACAAAATCATTATTAATGTAGGGTGTGCGAGATATAGAAATAATTATCGGTTTTGTGTTTGCTTTCGCGTTTGCGTTCGCTTTTCAAAATACAATATTTTAAAGGAATCCTTATAGGATCACTTTGTTGCCTTTTTTGTCTTGAACTTTGTTGCCTTTTTTATACTTAGATCTACGGTCCCTTGATTTCCTGAGAAAATCATATTTCTACATTTACTTAAAAAAAGATATGGCTGTTTATATCGCAAAAACACGTATTTCTACATATGTAAATTCAAAATCAATCAAAATTCATAGGGCACCACCGGTTCTAGAATTATGAAATTTGGCATCGCATCTACAGGTAGTAAGTACTAGTTCAGGAAAAAATCTGAAAATTATAGATTTGTGGTTAAATCCTAAAAATATTAGCCGTTAAAGGGAGGCAAAATTTGATATTAGAGCCGCTAGTTCAAGGGAGGTGTCAGATGCATCTGGCTAAGCTGAGCTTGAATTTCAGAGGAAAGTCTAGAACTGCAATTTCTTTATGGAACTCTCCGTAGTCGAGCCCGACTCGTGCTTGTCCGGTTTTTTTTATTACACTCATTTACTACCTCCTTGCTACCATTTACTACCTTAGTATTACTTTACAGCATTACTATTATATATTTATGTTTAAAGCGAGGTAGAGAAAATGCAAGAAGATTCATTCACATATGACATTTTAAAACAAAATGTGCTGGATAGAGTGACATAACTCTATTATACTTCTCTGATTTAAAGTCACTATTTTATTCAACTTATATTTGTCACGTCCATTTAGATGAATATAAGTTTAAAAACGGGTATTTTATACAGTACAGTTCATTTTTTTGAGCACAGCCCTCTTGGACAAAATACTCCAAGTAATAAAGTGGGCCTTTTTGATGCTTTACTTAGTGAACAATAAGAGTTTCCCAATTACAAGAGACTCTTGTCTGACGGCATTGAGCGTCGACGTGTTTAAAAGAGGGACTTTGTGAATACTTAACTGGAGAAATAGAGGCCTTTATTAGAACAGGAATAAAAAACTAGGTCTTTTATTATCTGCCACAAAATATTTATTATTAATTAGAAACAGATGTTGAATTGCGTAATGCAAAGTCAAAATTGAAGGGTAATTAGCATCTTTCCGTTGGTGTCCAAGCTTTTACTTGACTTACATTCCCACATAGATGAAAAATAGAAAAATCCAGCCAAGCGTACCAATTCCAGGACTATGTGTAAATGGGAAAGTAAAAATATTGACAAAATTGAATTTTCCACGTTTATTTTGCATGAAATGATCTATGATGATATACTTGATGATGATGATGATGCTTTATAATTCTAGGCCAAAGTTTTTGTTTACACAGGCAAATTTTATCTCAAAACGCGGAAAACTAAGTATAAGCCCTCATATCTTTTAATTGTGTTGACTTAAAATCTCAATTTTGATGTGCTCCAAAGGGCTATTGAATAATATTTGTCTTAGTTTCACCTTGATATCTTCACGTAATGTTCAGAAAAATAATTTAACAGACACAGATAAACATACAAAAAGACGGACAAAATCTATAAGGGTTTCGTTTTTTATTTAAGGTATGGAACCCCAAATTACAGAAAACGAAGTGTAGACTAGATCAGGTTCTCTCTACCGGCATACAAAAGAAATAATAAAAATATATAAGTACTAAAACGACTTAATATTATAACTCGTAGAATATCCGGTTGTGGGTTTTGCATTTAGTTATACAACTTTGGATAGCAATTCAAAGTTAAATATCTTAAGGCTGGCTTTAGAATATTGAATTGTGCTGACAATGAACGATTAGTGGGGAACCGTAACGCAGCGATTTACTCTCCAAGTTCTGTGCTTTAAAGAGCTGACAAAGGGATACACATTTTATAGCGTTGGCTAGTTTTACTTCAAGGGAAATTACGTTCGGATAGGTACGCGTTTGTATGTTAATATAGGAGTATCTAGTGAAAGATATATTCGTGTAGAATTTTAGGAAATAGAGGCTTAGTAGAATTATTTTGATATAAACAGTATAGTTTAGGTTGTGGATTCGATTTCCATTCCAGGTAATGAATTATTTCTATTTCTTCGCGAATTGCAATGTAAAATTGAGTGGTAGCTGAGGAACTGAGTGTCTTAACACTAAGTTTTTTCTGTGTACCCTGCTATAAGTGGAATACATTGCGTAGAAGGTGTGCTCACTCGTTAAAAGTACTATTAAATATACGCTATGGCTAAATAAGTTATTTTATAAACATTTTTGTAAATATAAATAATATCATTATGGTTTTGCCTATTTTCATATAGATACTTTCTTAGGAGAGTCAAGGTATCATTATTTGCTCATTATTAACTTTATTTGTGCTTTAATAAATATAAGCCACATTGCGGCTGATGTGAATATGAATATTATTTTACGTTACACTTTATGTTATTGGAGTTTTGTGTCATGTATGTTTGATCTGAACAATTTATCGGAGATATACAAATGAATTTCTGACTATATTTGGGATTATTTTTTATTATTAAGAAACAAAAATACCAGAAAGTACTAAATATTGGAGACACTGTAAATTCGGGTTCAGAGTAGTATCTCAAAAGGAGTACATTGGCGTCATTTAAGCCACATCTTGAATGACTCCCGTAGTCCCGGCCTGTGGCGGTCATGGAAGTGGAAGAGCACCGTGGGTTTTTAGTGGGTATGTGATAAATAAACACCTCTTTGAAGATGAGATTTTCATAAGTAAGAACTCATTTTGTTCTTGATCGTCCACTGCATCATGTAAATGGTGTTGTGAAAAAAAATGCAATATTTTGATCTAAAGTTAATGAGATAAATAAGGGTCTTATTTCCTGAACCAAACCAAGATGGCGTAAAAAAAATTGTATTAAATTTCCCTCCATATAAATAGTTATAACATAATACAAACAAAATAAGTTAATAAAATTCTTCCAACTTTCGACTCTAATTCGATTATTTTCACAGCCTGTTAGCGTAAGATTTAATTAGGCGTTGGAAAGCAACGTGGAGTAAAATAAGTCTCTTGTCACTTCGTTTGCCTTGTCATATATATACATAACATCTGTTCTAATTCTTATATATACTTATTAATAGAATATTTATAGTTTTGTGTAATGTGCATATCTATAATGATTTATAAGTTATTTCAAAAAATAATATTTCAAGTAAAAAAAAATAGTAAAAACACTTTTAAATTCTGACACAATAAAATTGTGTCTGAAGTAAGTTGTTTACGTTTTGTTTAGTATTCTTTTCTTGCCCAAGGATAGCAATCCGATTACAGTATCGTCCAATCTCATTACGGCGCTTGAAACGTTGGATTTAATTTTTAAACACAATCTCACGTTTCTATTGGCCATTATGTTGTTTTGTATTTGTTTCAAGTTTATTTTAATTTAAATCCATTTCAAGGCACTCTGTTTCCACTTTTCGTCTGAATTAGTTGTTACAAAACACAAAACCTCGCTTTGTCTTTTTTTCTTTTTTATTTTCGCGATGTATCCCGCAACATAGCAGGGTGAAAATATTAAATACTACATTCCTCCGGGTAGGAATTCAACCCGCAAACATCGCATTTTACAGTGGCCTCTCGTTTTATTGAGCCTGGGATGTATTGTCCTGAGTGGGGGTCGAATCTATTTATCACTGTGCTTAAAGTGAGACTCTATCTCCGTCCCACTGCGTTTTTATATAAAAATATATGAATTTTGAATAGTATTTAAATTCATTTTTAATTTTATTTTTTACCCTTATTTATCAGAAATTTGCAAGTAATATAAAGCAGTAACATTCGCTTATAATTATATATCTCAAAATGAAGAATACGCAGCCTCATTAAAGTAATTGCGCGACAATCGATAGTCGTTTACACAAAAGCTGGTGTAGGCGTTTAAACCTACCCATATTATTTTGAGCGTACGTGGGGTGTTTTTTGCAATTCTTTTTGTTCATTTCCAAGCTTTTTACGCGGAAAGAACACATACATATATAGACATATATTATGTTTTACATATATTTTACAATATCTTTTATTACATTATCTAATACTTATATTATATATTATATCTTATATGAGTAAAAGTGGGGTATTTTTGAAGCTGTTTTTTTATTTCCACGCTTTTTTCACGAACCTAGTGTTAAGACACTCCGTTCTCACCTTTTGGCCGAATTTTTGAGGTATTGCGTGTTGAGTGGCGGAACTCCGAGCTTTTGTAAAATATCATTTTAAAGATACTTTGATTTTATAAAATACTGACATAATGTATGGATCATATTAAAAATAATAACGAATTAAGCAAAAAAATCGTTTTAAACAAAAATTAAACCAAAAACCCAATTACCATTTTCACAAATATGAATTCCGATCACGTTTATAAAGAAATATGGCTCAATTTCATTAATCGTAATCAGATCTCCGAGTTACGTGAAAAACTGCTTTTTGCTCGTTGGTACAACGGTCACGTACGTATGTATTGTAATTATTGCTTTTTGTGATCGTTTACAGAAAATCTCAGAAATTCGGTAAAATAATGTAAAATAAATAAAAAAAAATAAATCAGCTTCACGCAGTATCCCGTACACAGCAGGGTAGGCAGATAGAATCTAGTGTTAAGACTCTCCGTTCCCCACTTTTCGCTGAATTCTGGAGGCATTGAATTGTTAAGTGGCGGAACTTAACGCCGCGCTATGCCTCGACACCTAATATAAATATTTAATTTCCTTGAGTGGGGATGGAACCCACAACCAGTCGTTTTTACTTTTACACCCCTGCGCCACAACTGGTTAAAATTAATTTTAGGTACTTATATTTCACGCTGTCTCCCGCATACAGAAGGGTAGACAGAGAGAATCTAGTGTTAAGCCACTCCGTTCCCTATTCAGCCGAATTCTGGAGGGATTGCGTGCGGAGGGGCTTAACGCCTCGCTTTGCCTCGACACCAGAGTGTTCTTCGAATGGGGATCGAACACACAACCAGCCGCGTTTACAGTCACGCTTTGTGTCCCTGCATCACGACTAACCCCTTAGGTACCAATAATTAATGTAAATATTATTTAAGAATAGTATTAATAATTGTTCTCATCGAATTTGACCAAAACTATTATTCTAATAATTAATTATTGCAATAATATATTAGTACATACATATCTAATTCAGAAATGACAAGAACAGAAAGTGATAAAACAAGATATTATAATCTTTAAAATTACAAATATCATTTTTGTGGCAAGCTTATTTCCTAGGAAAAAAGTTGTAAAAATGTCACTTTATACAAATGAACGTTCTGTAAGCATTGGCCTAATTACTCACTCCGGGCAAACAGCGCGCGCGTAACTTTACGTTTATCTAAACAAGGTAATTACCTAATCCACATATCATATTATTTTTGGGTCGATGGGTAAGGAACCCGTGTGGGATATTTATTGCATATATATGTATGCATATTTTGTTAAAATAAATCAGCTTCACGCTGTATCACGCACACAGCAGGGTAGGCAGAGGGAACCTAGTGTTAAAACACTCCGTTCCATACTTTCTGCCGGATTCTGGAGGCATTACGTGTTGAGTGACAGAACTCAACACCCCGCTTTACATCGAGACCAGGGCAAAGAATTGTAAATATAAATTTAAGTAAATATTTCATCTCCTCGAGTGGGGATCGAACCCACAACCAGTCGGTTTTACAGTCACACTTTGTGCCATTGCTCCACGACTGGCCTCATGTATATTTTGTTGTTAGTACTTTTACATGTTTAATATTTTATGTACCGCCTATACTAATGGTTACGTTCATTAATTTTTTTTTAATACTAGAAAAGTTTTTTTAGGGTTTCGTACCTCAAAAGGAAAAAACAAAACCCTTATATGATAATTTTGTTATACGTCTGTCTGTATGTCAAGATTGCGTAAAGATATCAAGCTGAATGTAATATCAAATGTTTAGATCTACGCTCCCTTATAGTACAAAACGAAATCAATCTACTAAGTGACCTCGATCAAAAGATACGACTATTTGTGTATCTTTTGTAAACTAGGCACGAAGTGAGAACTTATAATATAAACAAAGGAAAAAATCTGAAAAACAAAAAATTATAGGTATTTCACAGAAAAAAAAATACTAACTTATATTAGTAGTTTATTTCATACAAAATGAGTGAATACACCCACAAACTTAAATTTGCATTTTGAACTTACGGTATAATTAAAAGAAAATATCAGAAAATGGAAATTTATTTTTTGTATTTATGCCTGTATAGTACAGATAAAAATTATAACATACTTTTATTTAATTATATATCATTTCGTAATTTGTAAATACAGTATTTCTCGTTGAACTATAATCCTGATAATAGTACAAAAGCCTAGGTGCGCGAGATCGATTCGCACTTGGCTAGTTTTTCATAGTAAAGTAGTAGTTATAATTAGCTTACCAAATTTAAAAATGTATAATATCAGATACAATATAAATACTAATTTTAATGATACTTCTACAACAAAATAAACATAATCCATAATAATTCTCAATTCTCAAATAATATATCATAAATCTAGAGCAAAAACCGGAACATCGTAACATAAATATATGGAGCAAGTCTATAGAAAGCAATTTTCCATATTTTCATAAGTTTATACATACATGTATTGCGAAGCTTAATTTCCCCGCTGTTGAGTCACGTCCTCTCCTGCCGGTGTACGTAACTAGAACGTCTATATTACGTTTGACGTCGGCCAATTTGCATATGTGATATACAGTTTCAAATTGAACTGGAGGAAGTATATAATACTTTTGTTATATTTCTTAAAATTTTATAAAATTAAATCAGCTTCACGCTCTATCCCGCACACAGCTGGGTATTCAGAAGAAGCCTTGTGTTAAGACTCTCCGCTCCCCACTTCCGCAGAATACTCTGCGTTGCGTGTTGTTGGCGGAATAGAAATAAATATTTTTCTGTGAAGAGAAAAAACAAATTAGAGTTGTATGGAACCAATTTACGAGTGCCGGGCACTTCGTTTGCAGGGTGAGAGCTCAGAGCAGTGCCTGGGACTTGCGACTCAAGTGTAGGTTTATATCTATATCTATCCTAAGTTGAAATGAATCTACTAGAGATACCTTCGAAGTATGTTCTAGAAATAAATCGATGAAAGTTTTTTATAGGCCAAAATCTGAGGAAACTAAAAAAAAATCTACCGCGTACAAATTTCAAGTAAATTTTCCAAGTTTATTCCTAGTCATTGGTAAGTTGAACAGGACTTATTTAGTTTAGAATTTTGTTTTTGGGGGATATTTGTTTTCCATAGAACTGTAGAGCAAAGCTACTGGAATTTTGTAGAACAATTCTTATTTTTATATGTATGTATACTTTCTACACCTATCTAACATGATATGAGAAGTGTGTAAAGATAATAATTTTATTATATCAATTGATTTAATATTCATCTACATAGTAGGGGAGAGGGGGGCACATTCGAACGATTTTTAAACTTTGTGTCATATCTAAAAATTCCACAATTTTTAACTTCTTTGCTATTTTACAATGCTTAGTCCAACTATTGAGCCACACAATCGTAGCATCATATGTAGAAAAATATATAAGGTAAAGGTGCAATATCAACTTTAGTAGCAGTAGTCAAATGTTCAAAGCTGCCCCCCTTGCGGGGTAGCTTTGAACATACATGGGGCAGTTTTGAACTATCATCGAATTCAATGAAATTAAAAGGCTTATCAAACTTTTAAGTAACTTTATTAATAAACTTAACATTAGAAACGATGGAGATCAAATATCAGTACCATGTTAACTTAAAAAAAGAATATACCTAGTTGCACGGCAAGCGGCACGAGGTGTGACTGCAAAACCGACTGGTTGTGGGTTCGATCCCCACTCGAGGAGATGAAATATTTACTTAAATTTATATTTCCATTTCTTCGCTCTGGTGTTGAGGTTAAGCGCGGCGTTGAGTTCTGCCACTCAACACGCAATGCCTCCAGAATTCGGCAGAAAGTGGGGAACGGAGTGTCTTAACACTAGGTTCCCTCTGCCTACCCTGCCGTGTGCGGGATACAGCGTGAAGCCAATTTTATTTTATATACCTAGTTTAATATTGCGATTGTACTAGTACTGGTGTTAAATAACTTTAATATTATTAATAGACTTTAAAAAACGAACAAACAAAAATGTAGCTTTTGCTTCTTAGAAGAAATGAACATTATGGGATCAATCATAGAATAAATCTAATGTTATGAAAATAAAACAAAATATTTTATAAAACAAAATATTTTTTAAATAAACAGCTTACTACCCTAATTTGAACTTAGAAAAATTAAATTTAAAGGAAAACATGGATGTAGTATATGACGTAACCAACCACTGAAATTGGGGGAAGTAGTCTACGTAAGAAATAAAAATCAGCTTCACGTTTTATACCGCACACAGCACGGTATGCAGAGGAAACCTAGTGTTAAGACACTCCGTTCCCTTTCTGCCGAATTCTAGAGGTATTGCGTGTTGAGTGGCAGAACTCAACTAAATAAATATAAATATATAATAAATTTAAGTGCGAAGCGAAGAAATGGAAATATAAATTTAAGTAAATATTTCATCTTCTCGAGTGGAGATCGAACCCACAACCAGTCGGTTGTACAGTCACACTTCGTGCCGTTGCGCCGTGACTGGCCTCAAGTCTAGTCTACGTAAGACTTTTGAAAAACTAACGTAGCACTTGTCCTCTTTCTCAAGAAAAAAAAAAAAATACAAGCTACTTTTTTATTATTCACAGATGATGAGACATTCACTAAAACGAAGTCTCCAATATGTATTAAGTTGTAGTCTAATTCCATTTCGTAGTCTTCATACGCACAGATTTCAGTATCTTCATTCTCTTCACAGTAAATTGTCACTTCTTCTTCTAATTCCAAATGCATTTTTGAGTCAGTTTCTTGTAAAGAAAAGTTAATTATAGTTTTGTTTTTCTTTCGCGGTATTTTTTTACATTTAATAATATTCAAAACTGCCCCCTTTATTTTGTTCAAAGCTGCCTCAGTGGTAATTAAAAAATTACAAACGTTTTTTTTTCAAGTAAATGTTTGAAAATTGTAGTGATTTCTAGTTTATTGCACGATATATGAAACATTCTAACTAAAAGAGGAAACAATAAAACCATATACCTTGAATTGGATTCCTGCGATCCTTACGCGTTTATTTAAAAATGCCTAAAATTTTACTCAAAATCAAACACTCCTCGTAACTCAACAACTGGTTCTCATATATCAGCGGTGACAAGTGACACGTGTGCAGATTAGTGCTGTCACTACTCAAAAAAAATCTGACTTTGCTGACGTTTGTTTTGGTTAACACACGTGTTAGTGAGGGATTCTTGTTTTTGTGTTATTTTTCACAAATTTTTAGTGCAAATTGCGGTTTTTAAATAAAAGATCTGTATTTCTTAGTTATTAGGTTGTTGTGAGTGTTTGTGGTGTTTTTGTCAGTAGATTAGTTATATTATAAGGTAAGGTTAAAGGTTAAGTTTTAAAATGGATGCTGAGCATCCGCCCGATCCCCCGGAC
>JAATLQ010036437.1:18472-38384 GCA_013421005.1 Heliconius erato x Heliconius himera | reverse complement strand
GACATTTAATAGTATCGATACTATCGATTGTATTGATTAATTTCCGATTAGGAGATACGATACTACAGATAGTATCGATAGTATTGCACTTAGCCGATTGTATTGTATTCTTCTAAACTATCGATAGAATCGATAGTATCGATAAGATCGATACTATCGATTGTTGTATCGATCGTATAGGCTTTTTTAGATTAAAACTATCGATCGCGAAACTATCGATAATTTGGCAACACTAATCTCAACTTACAAGAGAAGGTGACTGATATTATCAAGGTATTGCGTGTTAAGTGACGGAATTCGACGCCAGGCTTTTGCCTTATTGCCAGAGGGAAGAAATGAAAATATTAATAAATCATAATTCATTTCCTTGAACGGGAGTCAAACCCACAACCGCTGCGTCACAGTCACACCCTCCCACCCTTGCGTCACAACGGCCTCATATGGCACACAGATTGATACTGTTCATAACGATATTCTATCAACGGTATCAATCTACTAGGGATGTGCCATTAGAGGCAACCCCCAACATATTCTATAACGATAACGTAACGCGTGGTTTACTTTAACGAAATTAATTAAGAGCCTCTACTATTCCATGAATATTAATATTTCTGGTAATTTGTGATGAATCTGTGAGAACAGGGTTTGAAGGGATGCTTTTGATAAGCTTATTTACTATTTGTCACGTACATTTTGTCGTCATTAACTACAGGTGGTAGATCAGCTTCACGCTGTATCCCGCATATAGCAGGTTAGGTAGAGGGAACCTAGTCTTAAGACACTCCACTTTCCGAGAAATTCTGGAGGCATTGCTTCTTGAGTGCCAGATTTCAACGACGCGATTTGCCTCGACACCGGTGCGAAGAAATGAAAATTTCAATTAAATTTCATTTCCTCGAGTGGTGATCGAACCCACATTAAGTCGTGTTTACAGTCACACTTTGTGCCTGCTCCACGACTGGCTTCAGGTAGTAGATGACGGAGGTTTTATATTTCTTATTTTGCGGAGTTGACTTCCACCCCTGAACAAGTCAACACGCAATACCTCCAGAAATCCGCGGAAAGTGGGAAACAGGAGTGTCTTAATTGAAACGGAGTGTGTTATATCTAAAAAAATGTAGTAAGATAAACGTTTGCACAATAACATAATTAAATATATCTGAATAGGCGAAAATAGAAAATTGAAAGATTTATCTCTAGTTTCAAAAAACGGTTGTGGATTCAAAGCTCAATAGGGAGAGTGAATTATTTTAAATTCCCCGCTCTGATAGACAAAGCGAAGCGTTAAGTTCCGCTACTCAACACGAAAAATCTCGAAAATTGGGCGGAAAGTAGGCAAGAGAGTGTTTAGGCACTAAGTTACCTCTATTTACCTGTGCTATCTGTTAAGTAAGAGAAAAACAGTAAAATTATGTTTTTTTTATGTTATTTATAGGTTTAAGCATTTATAGCAGTCATTAGAAAATCTGACGCGTCATCTATTATGAAAATTAAAAAATTAAGTTATCATTAATTCTTATTAAAAACCTATTAATTCTAGAAGAGTAATAAGAAGAAAATTTAGTCCTTTCAAGAAATAAATTCAAATTACACTGTTAAACCCAAGATTGACAGATTCGAAGATAAACGAGCGTGGTGTGAAAATGGTTTAATTAAAAATAATAACCCTTCAGTTTATAGAAAACTGTTTTTAGCAGTTTAAAGAGAAGTAAATGGTTTAATAATATAAAATAAATATATATTAATGTCTTCTGATCTTTTTTTTCTCCTTTTTTATCTATTATCTCTTTTTCTACCGTACTACCTCTTTCGTGTCTTCTCCACAAAACGTGACATTGGCGAAGTGACTTGTGCTCAACTGGCACGTTCAGAACGCCTAATCAGGGAACCATACCATAAATCAATGTCTGTACAAAAGTTAGAATGTGGCGTTCCACTATTAAAGGCACACTATCTCGAAAATTTGAGAAAAATCTCGAGAGTGACGTCTTAGGGTTTCCTCTGCCTATCCTGCTATACGAATGCGTGAATTACAAAAATTAAATAAATATATAGGATAAATTATAAGTAACAACGAAGACAAAATATCTTAGGTTAAGAAACTGTGAAATAAAATCAATTAAGAATTTCCTTTCAGATTCCGCAAAACAAAAATAAAATGCTCCAATCGGGATCAGAACCGAAACCTATTCTTAATAAATAACTGACTAAAACTACATGAGGTCGGTCGTGGCGCAGGTGCACAAAGTGTGACTGTAAAATCAACGTGTGGGTACCATCCCCAATCGAGATAATGAAATATTTATTTACATTTATATTTTTATTTCTTCGCTCTAGTGTTAAGGCAAAGGGTGGAGTTGAGTTCCGTCACTCAACACGCAATGCCTCCAGGACTCGGCAGAAAATGGGAAAGGGAGTGTTTTAACACTAGGTTCCCTCTTCCTACCCTGCTGTGTGCGATACAGTCACTGATTTAATTTTTTATCTAAAACTAGCAACCACTAAGGTATTTTGCGAAGCACTTAGACCTCATTTGAATGGATTTCACAAAGATGCTTGTAGTCGTACGTGAGGATTCACAGTAGAACCAGAGGTATGATATTGAAAATTAATGCTGAAACATTACAAATGAAGCGAAATTCACTTACAATATGTTTTGTTTGTGTATATTTTGCAACTATGAAAAAGTAATTCAAAAAAGTTAAATCATATTTCAATACGCAACGGAGTGTCTTAACACTTAACACAGTCTACCCTGTAGAGTACGGGATTTTTATTTAAATCACTTGATTTCCTCGCTCTGGTAACGAGGCAAAGCGCGGCGTTGAGGTGCGCCACTCAACATGCAGTGCTTTCGGAAAGTGGTAAACTTGTCTTAATGGCAACAGAGTGTCTTAACACTGGGTTCCCAGGTTCCCTCTCCCCTGCTATGTGCTCGATGGCTGTTCCATAAGTTTATATATATTTTATTAACTACAACTGAATAGAAAGTTTCGTCGGTGAATCAGTGAGCACGGATCCTGTGGTGGAGTGCTCTACTCACCCATAAAAAATAGAAATATAAATCGACATATCGAGTTACTCGACAATTTTTTTGTTTTCAAATTTGTTTTTCAATTAAAATACTTTAAAACTAACATAATGCGAACTAGGATAAAGTTTGCAATTTTTCAGAGACAGAATACACTCTTCCCTACCCAAGCCAATAGGGTATACAGCATTATTTATTTAAAAAACGCATAAAATTTTGAACGTAGCGGGACTCGACCCACGCCTCCTGGAAACTGACCAGGCGCTCTGACCACTAAGCCATACGTTCAAGGGCGTACAGCATTTGTCTCAAATTCAAAGAGAAAACCCAATAAGGTTGTCAAATATGACACAAACTAGAGAAAGTGAAAATTAAACAAATACCACCGCTATAGACAAGGCTTTCGTTCAAAACAAACCGCACTCAAATCGGTTCATTATTTCTGGAGCTACAGTACCACAGACAGACACACAGACACGTCAGATTTATAACACCCCTCTTTTTGCGTCATTGGTTAAAAAGTCAACTAAAATTCCTTGACAAGTATTTTTAAACATTTTTAAAGTGTTGTTCCACGCTTAGGAAAGAAAAATACTTATTTAGAAAACGTATAAAAATTTTAATGTAGCGGGACTCGAACCCGCGCCTGCCGAAAACACCTAATGTTCAGAGCACCTGGTCGATATTCAGGAGGCGCGGGTTCGAGTCCAGCTACGTTCAAATTTTTATACGTTTTCTAAATAAGTATTTTTCCTTGACAAGATTTTATTTGTGGTGGAACAAACAAACATCTCTTGATTACTACGTTTAGTTTCATTAGTTCTGGATAGTAGTGAATTACGTTTTAACGAAGATGGACAGCGGTTAAATTGGAATTGTATAGTTCTATAGTTTCAAATGTTAAACTTTTCCAATAGTCAACTCGCAGTGTGTCCAAAATTAGGTGTGTTAACACTACGTTCTCTCTGATTTTTGAGTAACACGCGAAGGAATTTGAAAATTTCATGATTGGATGTCAACGAAAAGTTAATAAGCTTAAATTTATAGACGTTTTCAGGGCTTTTTGTCTGAAATTGTTATAAATTTTAATATATTGTATTTTTTTATTTATATGAGTGGTAAGTACTCCATAACCATGCATAAATTCTCGTATCTTTTGATTATGTTCACTTAAAAGCTTGATTTTTTTCTGTGCTTTTAGAGATTATAATATATTATCAACCAACTTGATATCGTTTCGTGGCCTCAAAACAAATAGTCTCGCAGACGCACAGACAAAGAAAAAATCCAATAAAGGTTTCTTTGTATCGTTTTGAATTAAATTTCATAACAACAATCCGTTATTACACAGAATATTATCACCACAACCCATAAAATTCCCTAAAAAGAAGAACCTCTTATATATATTGATTATTGATTTACTTCCCCGCCATTTACTTAAAGGAACCCAATAAATTTCGACTCGCTCAAACGGATTGAAAAGCAAATCGCGAACTACATAAATTTCTTACTCGGAAACCAAGATAGTTGCTATCGGTCGACGAATGAGCAAGTTAGCAAACTAAATCCTGCGGTCTCGTGGTAGGGTTACCAGACGTATGTTGTATAGCCACCCTATTGTTATCTTATAAAAATGTGTTAAAATTTGGATTGAAATAAATAAAATCAGCTTCACACTGCAGGGTAGGCAGAGGGAACCTAGTGTTAAGAAACTCCGTTCCCCACTTTCTGCCGAATTCTGGAGGCATTGCTCAGTGTTGAGTGGCAGAACTCAACGCCACGCTTTGCCTTCACACCAGAGCGAAGAAATGGTCCCACAACCAGTCGGTTTTACAGTCACACTTTGTGAAACTGCGCCACCACTGGCATCAATTGGATTGAAATATTATGTAAATTAAGAAAAAAAATGTTTTGTTTGATGCTTTAGAATTCATATTTGATTTGATGTATTACAACATTGAGGCCAATCGTGGCGCAGGGGCACAAAGTGTGATTGTAAAATCGACTGGTTGTGGTTTGGATCCTTTCTCAAGGAAGTGAAATACGGCGGCGCTGAGTTCTGCCACTCATCACGCAATATCTCCAGAACTCGGCGGAATGTGGGGAACGGAGTGTCTTAACACTACTGCCTACCCTGCTGTGTGCGGGATACAGCGTGAAGCTGATTTAATTTTAATTTAATTTTAAACAAAACATCTCAGCGCAGCGGCTGACTGTAAATATTGATGTTTGCGGGTCCGATCCACTCAGTGGAATAAATGAGTTTAATTTCCTTCCTCTGCTATTTGACTCACAATGTGTCGATAAATAACAAAATGTTGTAATCTTGTTTTTTTTGTTCTTGCTGTATATAGGCAGAGAGCTTGGTCGTAGTGTTAAGACACTTCCTTTTCCCACTTTCTTTCTCAGGGTGTTCCGTGTTTAGTGGCCGGTGGTCCACGCCGCTCTTTTCCTCGTTAACACAACGAGAAACTGATGTATTAAATATTCCATTCCCTAGAGTGGGTTTATACATAAAGTATTTTTGTTCTTTTTTTATATTGCACAAAACAATAACAATTTATTGTTTGTTTTGAACAAAAGGCAATGGGTTTCGAAATAATTATAATTGAAAAGTGAGAAAAGATTAATATTAAAATATTTTTTTATTGCTTTTACAAGATTTTTTTCAATTTTGACAATATTTTTTTAATGACTGTAACTTAGTTATGTACGGTAGCCATAAAATACGTTACTACCAAAAAAGGTATCCTGTAGATTTTTTGTGCCTAATAAGCACTAAAAAAACTAGATCTAACTTTCGTATGGCTGCGATTATATTTAATTAGTATAGTAAAAAATTACATTTTTCACATGGTATCCATTGTATAAATAACGAGATAATAGTAATAAACAAACACTAATTAATAATTAAATAGCAAGAGTGCACTCCCTCTAAGAGTGAGGGAGGCAGAGGCGCCATTCAGTCAACACTTGAACACAGTATGGAGGTAGATCACGTAAAAACTATGAGTTCTCAGAAGGCATGAATGCTGGAGGATGAGGTAAGCTGAGATTGTAGTGTTTGGTGTTTTATTCTGCCTGGCTGTCCCGCTAGGGATAAAGCGTGAAATAAAAAAAAAATGTATTTTTAAATGTGAACGTGTAATCTTAGTATGTGCCTTATATCCGCCTCGAATAGGCAAATGAGGTTAATTTGAGATAGAATAATTAAAGTATAAAATATCAACTTTTTTTAAATCTCAATATTATTTGTAGGTGGTTAGCCAAGAGAGAAGTCTCATGCATTTTGTTAATTTTATCCAAGAACCTAGTATCAAGACACTTCGTTCTCTACCTTCTATTTCGATTAACGTGTTAACCTTTTCAATTATCAAAAGGCAAATAAAAACTGACAATTACGTACAAACAATCATGAATACTCCATTACTATTATTATTACTATTGTCCTATAGAGTCAGCCCTGCTGGCCACCCTAGCCAGGTCGTTATCGCAGGTGCCCGGACCGGTTATATCCAGTTAAATCCTGTTACAACCGGTTACTAGGGTAGGGATTACCGGTCTGATCCGGTTTTCAGTCGTTTGCGACTTGATTTATTCACTTTAAGAGATTTTTTTTATATAGTTTAAATATTGTTTTAAGCTGTTATGTTGTTAAATTATAAAAGGGTGTTTTACATTGATGGCTGAGTAAACCCGATAGTTGTTAGTGTAAATAGTGTATAATAAGAGTGAAGAAAGTGGAGTAAGGAGTGTCTTAACACTAAACAACAACTCTAACACAGATTCCATCTGCCATCTGAGTTTAAAGTAATTATTTTTTAACTTCACCCTGTATCCACAGGCACATATTATAGCAGAGTAGGCAGAAGTAAAGTAAATAAACAAAATGCATACATTCTCACAAATAACTGATATACAAAAATCCATTCCCTATAAACATTCCACACGTCCATTCCATATAAACATTAACATTCCATACAGTCCCATCAAATAAAAAAAAATCCCATATGAACAGAACAAAGTATGTTATTATTAAACTAAGCACGAACCACGTCCCCCACGCCCACGTTAAATTGCGCGAAAAATGATAGATGTGACAGTTGCCGTGTTTGCGTGATGCGTAATTTTGGGTTGTCCATCTGAAGGTACCGGGTTCGTTGTCAATTCGGGTCACGTACAAACAACCCTGTTTCAATAATTAATTTTTGCTTGTATGAATTTATAATTTTATTCATTTCATGTCACTTCATCCATTAATTATTTTTTTTTATGAAAAGGAAGTAAACGAGCGTACGGGTTGCCTGATAGTAAGTGATCACTGCTACCCGACAGATGGATTGCCAGCCCTCAAGGTGGAGATAGAGGCGCTTTTTGAAGGTACCTGTCGTATCGACCTGGAAATTCTGGTTGTAGTGTTTCCAGGCCTTCAGTTAATAAATCTTCTGACATTTATTTACTAAACGTAATAAATTATTTTTTATATCTTCACACTATCCCGAAGTTAGCAGATATAAGAAGCCTGGGTACCTAGTTCCACACACACGTTCCCATTAACACATTTCCGTTTCCCAATTATCGAATTTTCCGATTACTTTACTTGAGTAGCGGAACTCAACTAAATTATTTATTAATATTATTTTAACTGTTTTCCTTATATACATATAAGGCACAGAGACTCTACGATCAAAATATCCGTTCTGCCATTTCCGCCCAAATTTGAAACATTGCGTGTTGAGTGACCTAGTGGGGGCCCGGTGTCTTAACTCTACGTTCTCTCTGCCCACCCAGCTATACACACAATACAGCGAGAACATGAAAAAAAAAATTAAAACCTCACAATACCAAATATGAAAGGTACTTTACAAAATAACATTTATAAGCAAATTCTGAATGTTCAACAAATTTAATATAACTGAAAATGTATTTCAGTTAAGTTTACGACGAATGCCTTCTGCAAGGAACGTGATACTCTCTGGCGTTATTAAAAATGTACTCTCAAAAATGTTTCTAGAATTATATTATAATATGCTTTTTTTTCTTATAAAGCCTAAGCTTTTAAGTTGGTAAAGTTTTTAAAGTTATATTTTTTATTGTGGTATTAAGTGAAACTTTTTGTTTTATTTGGTTGTAGTTATTTAAACTTGTCGGTATTTTCATTTTTAAGTTTTACCTTTGTATAAGAGGAATTACAACACACAAAAGGCCGCCGTAGCGCTGGGACACCAGCGTCATCTGTCGGTGGTGAGTTCAATTTCGACTTAGGGGAGAGAAATATTTATTATTACTAATCTCTTCGCTTTGGTAATGTAAACCAAGCTTTGAGAATTGGGTGAAACACTTTTCACCCAATTCTCAAAGCAAGAACAAAAATGTCTTAATGGAAACAGTGTCTTATCACTAGGTTCTCAAGAGGAGTAGGTTCAAATCCAGCTACATTAAATTTTTAATATAAACAAATTTTAATTGAGGCCGTCGTGGTACAGGCGCACAAGGGTGTGACTGTATCGCGATAATTTTAGAGTTCGATCCCCACTTGAGATAATGAATTATTATTTCTTAATATTTTCATTTCTTCGTTCTGGCACCAAGCAAAAATCCGGTGTTAAGTTTCGACAAACAACACGCAATGCCTCGAAATAAAATCGGCGAAAAGTGGTGAACGGAGTTTCTTAACACTAGGTTCCTAAGCCTACCCTGCTAAATGCTAGATAAAGCGTGAAGCTGATTCGATTTTTGTTTAAGAAATTTGGACGTAAATACATACCTATAGCAATATAAAACTTAACAAAATTCAATTTTTTCTTCCACAAACCAACTTAAACTCTCATATTAAATACAAACATGAAAAATGTAAAACAATATGGCAAATGTCTGTTACGGTTATTTGAGTTTTGCAACTGTTATTAGTTTCTGAGAGATACTTGTGTTTGCTGAGAGATTTGTGGAAGCGCCTTTTGTGAGTCGTTTTTGACTCGTACTATTTTTTGTGAGGTTTTTTTATTACATAACAGTAGTGTTGAGACCGTCGTGGCGCAGAGGTACAAGGGTGTTAGTCTAACGCGATGATTGTAAGTTCGAACCCCACTCGAGGGAATGAATTATTATTTCTTAATATTTTAATTTTTTTTCACTCTGGCACCGAGGCACTCAATACGCAATGCCTTGAAAAATTCGCCGGAAACCTTCCAGAGTGAAGCTGATTTAAGTTTTTAGCAGTCGGTAATGTTTTATATTGATTAACAATATAAAACATTATATATTGTTAATCAATATAAAACATTATCAACTGCTAATACTTATTTTTAATTGGTTTCTGAAATAATTAATTTCTCTAAGTAGCAGTATCGAACTCACAACCATCTGTGCGTTTACAATTAGACGCTGTGATGCTGCGCCACGACGGCTTCACGCTGTATCCTATAGCGTATCAGGAAAAGGAAACCTAGTGTTAAGACACTCTATTCCCATTAACACACTTCCGTTCTACACTTTCCGCATTTTTCGAGGCAATGCGTGTTTAGTGGCGGCACTCAAAATCCCGCTTTGCCTCGTCACCGCAGCGAGGAAATAAAAGATATTAAAATATTTAATTTCCCTGAGAGGGAATGGAACCCACAACCTGTTTCATTTACAGACGCACGCTTGTGCCTCTGCGCTACTGGCTTCTTATTATACATAAGAAGCTCACTTATTTATATTAATATTCTTCACTTCACTTCACTTATTTATATTAATATTACACATTCATAGATAATATAATATTAATTTATTATATAATATTAGTATTATTTGTAATATAACAAAACAATCCACAATATAAACCGGCAAGTATAAAGTTTCTAACTGCAACCAATAGTGCTTAAGCCGTGGCAGTATCAATTTAACGATACCTGTGCTTTGGGAACACCTGCGTTGTACAGACTAATGAATGTATAGACAGTTATATTTAAAATTATAAATATTTATTGAGAGTTTTATGAGAAATGTATGTTTAAGTGATCTTTATCCAAAATACTGTAAGTAAAGGTATTTTTTTTTTTAATTTCAAGATGTATTCAGGACATTGCAGAGAGGAAGCCTGGGAACTTTAGCTTCAAGACATTTCGTTCCCACTAAGACACCTTCCTCTTCCGCTTTACGCCGAATTTTCAAGGTGTAGATGTATTGGTATTAACGCCGCGCTTTGCCTTATTACCAGAGCGAAAAAATTAAAATATTAAATAATAATTCTCCCGCAGTCTGCATCAGATCGCTCTGCTGATCTGTCACTGTGCCATTACGGTCTCGAATAAAGATAAATATGAATTCATTTCAAAAAATGTATTAATGCTATATAAAATAAGTCTAAGTACATATAAAATATTTATTTAAAGCTAATATTTTTATTTACAATAAAGAAAAGGTCGTCGGTGCGCAGTAACAGTTTTTTGGGTCAATCCCTACAAATGGAATGATTATATCTAAATTATTAAAATTTTCCGACTATCATATACTAAAAGTGGCGTTGAGTTCCGCCACTATTAACACGTTGCATTCTCGAGAATTGGTCGTTGCGTAGAAAAAGTAGAAAATGAAGATACTTGGTTAAATAGTTTTTTTTAATTACTAGCAAAAAAAAAATTACATGTGCAAAAAAAAAGCAAAAAATGAGATTATATTTTTTTTGCCATAAAATTAGCATTGTGTAGAGGACTGTACTTTCCACGGCAAGTGAGATCTATTAAGCATTGCTCTTAGAAGCACCTGAGACTAGAGATTAATGATGACAGTGTGGTTTAAGCGAAGAGAAAATTTTAAATGCATTTTGTAATACAAGCTGTTTTGGGGTTGTAAGTTCGATGACGGTTTGAGGTATAAATTTCTAGTTTTTATAGTAATGTATAGTTTTACTTTTTTTATTAATTCGTAAATGGAAAAATCATAACATTGTCATTTTAAAGCTATATAATATTTAGATTGGAAGTTAAAATTTAAGCCAAATCAATAAAATAATTATTTTGTAGTAGTTTTATCAATCAAAATGCTTTTTATAACTTCTTATTATATTTATATAAAGTATATTTAAGGACCGATTGAAATAAAATAAATACTAAATGTTAAAGGGAAGTTTTGAAAAATATAAAAGTGAAATTAGTGTGAACAAATGCACAGATAAGTCGATAGAAAAATTACAAAAAAAATAAAAATGATAATTCTGGGTTGTATTACATTGATAAATGTCTTCAATAATAGTTTTTCCCGTACATATATGTATGTATTAATCATATACATTAGTTACAATTTTATTATATGTATAAAAAATCAGCTTCACAGGGTAGGCACTTTCCGCCAAATTCTGAAGGCATTGCGTGTGTGTAAACTCAACCCCTCGCTTTACCTCGACGCGAGACCGAAGAAATGAAAATATAAATTTAAATAAATATTTAATTTCCTCGAGTGGGGATCGAACCCACAACCAGTCGCGTTTCAAGTCACACACTTATGCACCTGCGCCACGCCTGGCATCATTATATGTATAGATTAATTTTATATATAAAAGTGGTCAGGTAAATGCGTATAATAAATCTTTCTTAGGGCACCTCTCAGAAGATGGATGGAGCGCCAGCTTGCCAATAATAATGAGATATTGCGTCGAGATTCACGAAAACAATATATTATAACGTATTCATTAATTATGTTTGTTATTATTTTAAAAAGCCTTATCATTATATTAAAAAGGGTTGCTAATATTATTTAACGTAGATCATATTTCATAGTATTAAGCAATGGATTAATAATAAATAATAGTAAAAAAAAGAGGTTTTCTTAAAAAAATAACTAAATGTGATGTGTGAAAGTAAAGTTTTTTTGTTTTATCTGATTTAAGCATAATGTAAGGGGGAGGGGGGCTGGTGTGGGGGTTCTTCTGTTGTTCATTTTTAAGTAATCTGTTGACACTATGCACCAAAAGTTTCCTTTATAAACATACTACAAATATACATATACTACAAATATACATATACTACAAATATAAATATACTACATACAACCAAAGATAATAAAAGTATTTAGAAAAGGAAATACCTACATAAAAAAATATATATTTATTTTAACACTCTGTATAACGCTTAATAAAAAGTACTTATTATTTTTGTTGATTTGTCAAATAAAAAAAAATCGTTCAACAAATATTAAAAAAAAAATACTTCCGAATCCCAAAAAAAAATTGCGATCCCATAACACCTAAGTAAACATGCACTTTATAAAAACGTGATAACCACGACCTAAGCATATATGCTATACGGTGGCAACACAAATATTTACTTTAAATGGAAATAGAATCCGCGACCCTAAACGCAATGCAGATATATAAATAGTAATATTAAGTGGCCTGATATATGGATTAACGTGAAGTTTTCACGTCAATCCCGCGTGTAGCAGAGTGGCAGAAGAAACCTAGTGCTAAAACACTCTGTTCTCCATTCACTCCCAATTGTCAAAAGATTGCGTTCAGAGCGTCGGCGCTTCGTTTTGTCACAAGAAGTTTGACGAAACCTAACCCTTAACCGATTCGATCCTCATTTGGGGGATCGATTGAATTCAAATTATTTAAATTTCCCAGAAAAATCCTTGAAAATTTGTAAGCAATCAAATGAAAACGAGAAAAAATATGGTAAAAAAATATTCTAAATAATAACACTTGACTTCACAACTGTACGCTATCAAGATACACACCAGCGTGTCTTGTTGCGTTAAAACGGTTGGAAAGGCGTAATGAGTATGTTACACGCATTATTTCAAACTAGGTTTGAGACTATCATAACACGTATATCAATTTCACTAGAAGCATGAAATTTTGCACATTTGTAATAACCTTAAAGCTTAAAGCCAGTCGTGGTGCAGGGGCACAAAGTGTGGCTGTAAAATCGACTGGTTGTGGGTTCGATCTTCACTCGAGGGACATCAAGGGGATGAAATATGTATTTAAATTTATATTTCCATTCTTTCGCTCTGGTATAGAACATACGGAGCGTTGATTCCGCCACTCAACACGCAATGCCTTCAGAATTTGGTCGAAAGTGGGGAACGGAGTGTCTTAACACTAGGTTCCCTCCCTTTATTTTTTTTAATTTAACTCAAACTGTTATTGATATATTAACGTTTAAAAACCTGCATTTTTGTGACTGAATCACTCACTTTAATTCTCACGCACACATTCACAGGTTTCCCAATTTTTTTGTCTATAAACATTTAACTTGGCTCTATGTTTTCCATGTTATACATCGACTATTCCTACCAAATACATACAACATCTATAAATACCAAGACACTGTCATAATAAAATAAATTTCGAAATACCCTCCTGCCGCTGATATAAATTTATTACAAAATCTTGTGTATACTCTCAGCGAGCTCGTCGATCACCGTGTTTGTTTGATCGGAGCTTGATTTTCTCATAAATATGTACAATACAACATAAATATTAATAACGTTTTGATTAAATATACAATTTTATACGATAAGTGATACGCCTGTTGGCGGAAATCTAATATTTTTGATTGAATCGTTGATTTGATCTGATTTTTTGTTGTCATCTTTTATAATTTCTTTTGTTTTTACTTTGAGGGTAGGTATATTATAATTCTAATAGTATAATTCTTATTTGGATATAATATAGGAAATTTATAATATAAGTGACAGAATTTAACACCGTGGCTTGTCTAATCATAATGAAAAATAAGGTTATTTTAGATCGCATAAAGTTCATTAGGCCACGAAATAATTATATCATGTATTATTATTTATATATATGATATAATAAACCTTTTTTTCGAATTTTAAGGATCAAGCAAGGCTTATCTTGCAGAATATGAATGGTTTGGTGTTCAATAACGGTTGAGGTTACCCAAAAAACGGCATATCTTTATGAGTGTACTATCTTCGTATGGAACCCTAAGGTCTATAAAGATGATATCACAGTATGTACTATATGAAATTTATTAAGTCACTTTTATCGTATATAATCCATTTCGTTTTCTATTCATATCATTCATATTTTCCATATTTTAGTCATTTTAAAGGAATTGCACATATTTTTTAGAGTAAACAATTACTTCGAATGCAGCAATGAAATGACCAGGAATAGGTTTAAAGTTAATGTGTAGAAGAGGATCTCGCTCTACCACCAGCTCATTTCAACGTATTTCGGCGACGTTTATATTTTTTTTTCAGCTTTACGCTGTATCTGCAAGTAGTAGATTACACAGAGAGAGACCAACGTTAAGACATTTCACAACAGTTCTAAGCTTCTCTTACTACAACTCGATAGACCCGGAGCCTGCTCCGTCTATCTCTGGAATGCTAACTAATTTCTTAACTTACAGTTAATTTAATCTAATTGCAGCTTGACACCAAGCTTCTTTTAACTGAGTAATAATAGTACTAAAAATATAACTTAAAATCGTAAAGTAATCGAACTCGCACTCTATGCATTCACTTAGATCTATTTTAAGTTAATATTTAACAAATTCATGCAGCAAAAATTAATAAAGATACTGCAAAATCTTTTAATAATAATAGGATATTTTCCCCAAACCAGACTTAAGACGGTGCAAGCTTTTGTAGCACTCGCCCAAGGCGTTCGCAGTTTACGACTTTCTAGATACCACCCGGTCTTTACTGCTGTGTATTAAAATATAAACTTAAATATCGCTTATAGTTATTTATAAAAACGTCAAGATACTAAACAGTATTTTTTTTAATATACGTTTAAAGTACTAATATATTTTTAAACGACTTTTGTAAAAGGAGATGGTTCTCAACTCCACTAATTTTTTTTCTTTCGGTGTTTACGTGATAGGTATATTGGTTAGCACATGTCATGAGTGAACAATATTTAAAAAGAGAAATTAAAATTAAATCAAAATAAAAAGAATAGAGAAATAAAAATAGAATCTTATAACTCACCCTCTCGAAGTGACGCATTTCAGCAAGCAGCACAAAATTGATGTGCAAAAACCTTGCATCTTCACACGACCTGGACTTTACACGATAGCCAGGTCTATTGAAGAAATATTTAAAACCCGTATATTCCGAACTGTCTATATTCACTTTTAACGCACCAGTGTATTTATAGTCACCACCACAGCCTCTACAGAGGCCGTAGGTAAGAAATTTTTCGAAATTTGGCCAAGCCGAGGCCGTCCCCGACAGAGGACGGCCCGGCCATGTGCCAGATGAGCTCTGGGCTCCAAAACCCTTGGACCTCCTTTGCAGCTTCCACTCTTCGGTTTTATCAGCTGCTTTTTCTGGTTTCCACCTCCATTTTGAGATCACCGATATTGATTTTGCAACTGAGGTTAGCCTGATGTCATTTTATGTTTGTAACAGTTATATTGAATCATTTATTTCTGTTTGAGATTTTTTTGGTTTAGAAATGTGTCAATAGAGTTTAAGATTTAGAAAATGTTTTTTGAGCTTAAGATTTTAATTAAAAACTAACCTACGATACCCAGTACATAGCGTGATGATTGAAAGTTAAATTATAGAAAAAAGTTGACAGAGATAGTTATGCCTCAATTTAAATATATTAGAGAATAGAAAATATTTCATAATGTATCTCCCTAAAATAATAGCAGTGACTTTTAAAAGGCTAGTAATTTTTATTTTAAATATAAAAAAAATAAATTAGCTTCACGCTGTATCCCGCACACAGCAGGGTAGGCAGAGGGAACCTAGTGTTAAGACACTCCGTTCCCCACTTTTCTGCCGAATTCTGGAGGCATTGCGTGTTGAGTGGCAGAACTCAACGCCGCGCTTAACCTCGACACCAGCGCGAAGAAATGGAAATATAAATTTAAGTAAATATTTCATCTCCTCGAGTTGGGATCGAACCCACAACCAGTCGGTTTTGCAGTCACACCTCGTGCCGCTGCGCCACGACCGGCCCAAATATAAAAATAATAATAATATAGTCGTACTTTTAACTTTTTTGTGTAACACGCAGTTCAATTTGATTTGATTCGTTGTAACAAACGCTACTATTAAGCAATTACGTGCAAATACTCTATCGTTACTAACTAAAAATAGTGCAAACTAACAATTTACATTGAATTTATCACGTTTATTTGTTCAAAGTAAAATTTTGTTGTTAATGATTTTACCAGACATATTACAATTTTTTGTCCTATCATTTCATTTGTTTGGAGTGCATGTGCAAAATTGATATTAGAAAAAAACTGACATGTAGCAGCTAGGAAGCACCTCAGCATGTAAAGTGACAATCAAGTCAAAAGTTACTCGTGTCAGTACTTTTCTAATAGCTCTGCTCTGTTGTAATAAAACCAAGTGACCTATCACCAAGTTTTATTGTTGTTTTGTAACCTACGAGAACATAATTCAGCTTCACGCAGCATCCCTGTATGACCGCACACAGCAGGGTAGGCAGAGGGACCGTAGTGTTAAGACACTCCCCATTTTCTGCCGAATTCTGGAGGCATTGCGTGTTGAGTGGCAGGACTCAACGCCGCGCTTAACCTCGACACCAAAGCGAAGAAATGAAAATATAAATTTAAGCAAATATTTCATCTCCTCGAGTGGGGGACGAACCCACAACCGTCACAAAGTCGGTTTTAAAGTCACACCTCGTACCGCTGCGCCACGACTGGCCACAAGAACATAAAACATATAAATAAACTTAAAACGTCAATCACAGCGTGCAATCGACCGTTGTAGTACCTTAAATAAAGTAAGAAGATTAAAGAGACAATTTCTGATCTTTGAAATCCGATCCAAGGAAGATTACACAAAACAAAGTACACCAATTAATAGATCCTACCCAGCTTTAACTCAAGTAAAATCGGTAAATCATCGTACCCGATCATCAGGGAGTTCCCCCCACCGTGGCTCTATTAATCAAATCCCTTGTGATAAATTATAAAATCAGCAATTAGACGAAAATATCCAAAATTAAACCTGACTGATACAACGATGCTGTGATAAACAATATATTTCGTATTTATAAATAAGAGTTTATATGGATAATATATTATTCTCTATCTAGTTAGTTGTTAAAATAAGAAACTGATATTTAAAATTATGATTATGAGGCCAGTCGTGGCGCAGAGGCCAAAATGGGATTATGAAATGGGTTCGATCCCTACTCGAGGTAATGAAATATTTATTTACATTTATATTTTTATTTCTTCGCTTTGGTAACGAGGTAAAGAGTAGCGTCAAGTTCCGCCACTCAACACGCAATGCCTCCAGAACTCGACGGAAAGTGGGGAACGGAGTGTGTTAACACTATGTTCCCTCTGCCTACCCTGCTGTGTGCGGGATACAGCGTGAAGCTGATTTGATTTATATTTAAAATTATTTACTCAATTATGACGTGGCTACCAGATATCAAGGTTTATTCATGATTGGGATATTTAACACTTGAAATTTGAATCATGCCGAGTTTAGTACCAAAACTAAATACTATGCTGTCATATTAGACCAGGAAAATTAAAATAATTATCCAAAGTATATTCAGTTTTTTCCAATATTATCTCAGTAAAAACTATGCACCTACATCACATGCGTTATATATGCTACTAATATATGTGAAATTTTGTAAGGATGGATGTTTGTTCTACTTTCAAGTATAAACCACTGAATGGATTTTGATGAAAATGAACTGTAATATACCTTATATACATCAGAACAATAAAAAGGCCACAATTTATGTAAACATTTTTTATAATTCTGATTTAATATGACTATAAGTTTAAGCGGGCGAAGCCGCATTTTGCTCCTTTACGTACCGATGAATGTATGTAGATGAAACTGTATGTATGAGTTCAAATTTACTTCTCTGGTTAACAGCTAAGGCTATTTAGGTTAGTTTCAGACTTCCCAACATCAATAGGGGCGAAATGAAACTCTGAACAAACTGACCTGATTACAGTTATGTAATCAGTGCCATAGGTATTTAATGCATTTTTGATCTAAAATTACGAGGAAATTTTGCTTGAGACCAATAAATGTGTATAATTTTTATTTGCTTGTTTTTGTTTTTAGAAATATTCATATCACCAGAGGTAAAAAAACAGATTTTACACTAAGCTTTCTATAGAATATATGAATAATTTAGTCAAATAAGTAAAGAGAACGGACAAAATAAAAGCGTGAAATGTTAAATAGTAACAATTTGATACAAATGTATAAATTTTTAGGGACATTGTCTGTTGAGAGTCGGAATTTCTCCACGCCACGTCACTTTGTTTTAAACATGTTAAAATATGATTGAAAAAAAAATAATAATAGGAACTCTTCCATAATAACCCCTACAATTAAACCGAATGGATCATCAAATCAAAGTCCATGCAAAAACAGAACTCTTCAACACAAAAACCCAAGATAATTGAATAGCGTAAGCATAGAACAAACATGAATTTTAACAACATCTGGCAACACTCCAGAAGTCTCCTGTATAATTGCTAGTGACTAGGCAATTGTAACCTTACTATTAGTATGCTTTGGAGACGGTTAATTAAGTGCCCAACTGAATACTCTTTTGTTTCGCCCTCTTTGTCTCCCACAATAGTTTCGTCTAGCGCTGAAATGGCGTCTTCGGGTTGATTTTTGAACGTGATGGTATTGTTTACTTTGTTAATAGTTAATAGTTTAGTTTGATAGATTTCGATTTGTTTTGAAGGCATTGCTTGGGGTAATTGGTTATCTGTCCGTATTGGGTGGTCGTGTTTATATTTAAAAAAAGCTAGGTATTGAGCTCGCCACACTGGGAGCGGAGTGTTTTCACGTTAAGATCCCTCTGCCGTTGCCTGCTATGCAAACAAAAGCGTGTAGCTTTTTTTTCTCAGCTTCACACTGTACCCCGTACACAGCAGGACAGGCGAAGGGAACCTAGTGTTAACACATTGCGAATTGAGTGGCGGAACTCTATGCTATCCTTTGCCTAGAAACTAGAGCCAGGAAATGAAAATATTAAATATTTAATTTCTTCGAGTAGCGT
Organism: Heliconius erato x Heliconius himera; assembly: GCA_013421005.1. Classification (NCBI taxonomy): domain Eukaryota; kingdom Metazoa; phylum Arthropoda; class Insecta; order Lepidoptera; family Nymphalidae; genus Heliconius; species Heliconius erato x Heliconius himera. Next base: position 19,353 of record JAATLQ010036437.1, on the reverse strand, counting down.
GAGAACCCACAATCTGTCGCGTTTACAGTCACACTTTTTGCCCGTCTGTCACGATTGCCCTCGTCTTTTTTATATATAATGCAAATAAATAAAATAACGATTAAAATTATTTTAAATTGATTTAAAATACAATTTTATCACAACGTTATTCACAAGTTTACCTACCTAAATAAGAAAATAATTTCATAGTAAAGATAAAGAAATTTGCCTTTTAAAAAATCTCAGATAAAAGGGGTGAACGTCCGCTGGAGGATTCCGGTTAGGGCCGGATTTTTCCGGATGAATCCGATTTGATTTGGTAAAACCCTGTTTGCTTCTTTGAATATATTTATGTTACATAATAGTAACGATATTCTTTTATATGGGGGAAAACGTACTGGAGTAAATCTTTTTTTGTGTACTGAAGTAAATAAAATATGATAAGCCATTTTATTGACAGAATGAATAGTTTATAGAAAAAAAATATCATTGAATATTGAAAAAATCAAAAGAAAAAATTATGTATCTTTGTTTAACAATAATTTATTTAAGAAAATCGGTGGATAGTGGGAGACGGAGTGTTTTAACTCCAGATTCCCCATTTAAAAAAAGTATTTTATTTTACTATCCAATCAAACATACAAAATTTATTTAAACATAGGCTTGAGGCCGGTCGTGGCGCAGCGGCACGAGGTGTGACTGCAAAACCGACTGGTTGTGGGTTCGATCCCCACTCGAGGAGATGAAATATTTACTTAAATTTATATTTCCATTTCTTCGCTCTGGTGTCGAGGTTAAGCGCGGCGTTGAGTTCTGCCACTCAACACGCAATACCTCCAGAATTCGGCAGAAAGTGGGGAACGGAGTGTCTTAACACTAGGTTCCCTCTGCCTACCCTGCTG
>JAATLQ010036437.1:0-18372 GCA_013421005.1 Heliconius erato x Heliconius himera | reverse complement strand
CTTATTTATTTATTTTATTTAAATATAAACACCGATCGACATCACATTCAATCCAACATGATTTAAGTATCACCAATAATTTACCGTAAATTAAGATTTTATTAGAACTAATTATATATAAAAAAAAACTAAAATCTTCGTAAACAATTTAAACTACTAATCAATACAAACTACAAACTATCCATACCAAACATTTTCTTATACAAGAAAAAACATCTAATAACCTACTGTCAGTCTTTTGATAGAAAAACTTAAAAATAGAAGTGTTCTCCGTAGAAGTGTATTAGCTGGATCGTTTAAGGTTCCACGGAAATGAAGAAATCCGGTCTGAAGATGCCTGAATTAATGGAATCTTGTTCTATTCGGATGAAAAATGCCTCTGGGTCTTGTTTCGTAGATAGGACTGGACTATATCTACGGTAATAGGGTAGGGTAATATATCTCAGGACTAAAAGGTAGGCAGAAAAATGGTGAAATTGGCTTCTATAATATTTCAAATTCGGGGAGCGAGCGTAGAACAGAGTGTATTGACACTAGGTTTTCTTTACCTACACTGTTATATGCGAGAGATATTTTTATGGATTGACTTATGATGAATCTAGTGATAATTAAAGGCCGTAAATCGTTAGTGACTTATATTTATATGTATAATTCGAAAAAACACAAGGTCTAAAGTTGTCGTGGGCTGTAAACTCGACGGTCGTGGGATCGTTTCCCAATCCAAGGAGTTAAATATTTAATATTTTTATTTCCTTGCTCCGGTAACTAGGATAAGCGCGCCGTTAAATTCCGTTGCTCAATACGCAATGACTCGAGAATTCAGCGTAAAGTGGGGAACGGAAGTGTCTTAACACTAGATTCCCTCTGCCTACCCTGCTAAGTGCGGAACACAGCGTAAAGCTAAAAAATAACAAACTGTATGCTTTCTGCAATAGGCAGATATTAGGTAAAAATATCTTTTTTTAATAGACAAAAAAAAATCTTTATTATGTCTCTATTCTATATAAAAACCACACTTGGTTCACTTTCATTTACTGAAATATATAAAACGTCAAGTGTTACGTACGTACTTAAATTCAATAAAGCAGCTATTTAATTAAGTTTTCACGTAAATACATATAACATTATAAACATTTTCTCAACAACAAATCGAACCCACATCACTTCGAATAAAACTTTTTACTACTAACCGGATCCTGTCGATACGAATCCAAAGATTATGTTCAAGACAGATCCTTCATATAACTTAAGTTTACATAGTTTGATGGACCCTGTACAGTTTGCGCTTTGAATTAGTGGCGGGACCAGCGTTGAATTTCTGATGAGGAAACGTGACAGCGTCCTCCGATAAACTTATTTATTGCAATTCTATTCGTATGGGAAGATCTTAAATTAATTATAAATTAAAATCAGCTTCACGATGTATTCCGCACATAGCAGGGTAGGCAGAGGGAACCTAGTGTTAAGACACTCGTTCCCCACTTAGGTACCGCCGAATTTTGGAGGCGTTGCGTGTTGAGTAGCGGAACTCTACGCCGCGCTTTGCCTCTATACGAGAACGATGAAATGGAAATATAAATTTAAATAAATAGTTAATCTCCTCGAGTGGGGATCGAACCCACAACCAGTCGCGTTTACAGTTAAAGTTTGCGTTCCTGCGCCATCATTGGCCTCAATATAATAAAAAAATGTATTATAATAATTAATAATACATATAATACATCACTATTCAGCTGTTTATCTGAGGCCGTTATGACGTAGGGGTGCGTGTGACTGTAACGCGACAGTTGCGGGTTCAATTCGCATTCGGGTGAATGAATTATTGTTTATTAATATTTTAATTTCTTCGCTCTGGTACCAAAGAACAAAGCGCGACGTTCAGTTCAGTTCAGTTCAGCCACCCAACACGCATTGCTTTGAAAATTCGGCGAAATGAGGTGTCTTCAACAAGTTTCCCTTTACTTAACCAGCTATATAAAAAAATGCTCTGAATGGTTATGTATATATATCAAATTTTATGATTAAATATATTTCTAAACTAAAGAAAAGTTATAGATAATTAACTACATTCATTCATTAGACCGAGTCGTATGACGGAACCTAACGACGCGTTCAGAAACAATTTTTTTTCAGCTTCAACATATAGCAATTCGATCTCAATCAGAAGTACAATGTCTTAAATAATAACAATATGCCTTAGAAAACAATACAACAAATATAAAGTATCTACGACAAGTGTCTCACAAAAGAAAACCAATAAGCTTTTGGAAGCGATTTAAAACATAAATATAAATATTAAATTTATCCACTAGGAAAAACAAAAAAAACGCTATTAAAAACCACGATCGATTACAATATTAAAGCTGAACAAACAGACGGACGCGATACAAAGACATAATAAATCTTTTATTAAGTTGAGTATAAATTTCAATATCTGATATTGGAGAGAGCTACCGATTGTCAATTGTTTCCGGTTTATAACTGACCTTCCGACGATTCGCGTGGTATAGGCATGTAAACTTAATTATAGTTTTTTTTTCAACTTTACGCTGTATCCGGTATGTATCAGGGTAGGCAGAAGGAGCGGAGTGTTAAGACACTACTCCCCACTTTTCATCGAATTTTGTAGGCATTGCGTGTTGAGTGGTGTAACTCATAGCCGTGCTTTGCCTCGACGCCAGAGCGAAGAAATTAAAATATTACATTCATTTCATTTTCTCGAATGGGAATCGAACCTACAACCTGTCGTGTTTCCAGTCACATGTTTGGGCCATTGCACCACTTGTCTCAATTGTTTAATAATGAATTTGTATTTGTTGATGAATTTGGGTTCAAATTTTGAATTACTTCATTTTTTAGTTTGGTTGGAAAAGGAATCGCGGTTAGAGTTCTTAATTAAAGGTATCTCACTCTCTGTTCCAGCTTCATACTGTATGTATATATAAGGGCCCACCCCTTGCTATATAACTGTGATCGCGACGGTTGTAGGTTCTATTCCTTTCCTAGACCAGGAAAAGTTAGCGGAAAATTCCGCTACTTAAAATACAACATTGTTTTTATGTTTGGCAAATTGGGGGGACGTGTGAAACGGAGTATCTTAACACTAGGTTCCCTCCACCTATTTCTCTTTGCAAGAAAATAGAAAAGTTACTTTAGCCACAATCAATAAATCGAACACAATTAAGACAAAACGTCAGAATGCAATCGCGTCAACTTTGGAAACTTTAACAAAGTTTGTTCTCCTCGACTGCTTTATAAGTTAATAATTTTATGAACCTTCCTCTATTCTCCTCCCTCCTCCTCCTTCCTTCTGCTAATTGTGTTCATCTAGTTTGAGAACTTTAAACGATTTTATATAGGAACCACTTTTGTAAGACTAAGATAGAATTATGAGATAAGAAACTAAGTAACGATTCATTCGATTCAATTTTACAGAACTTATTTTTAGCTTCACACTGTATCAGGCACATAACGGGATAGACAGAGAAGAACACTAGAGTGTTAAGACATTCCGTTCCCATAAAGACACTTCCGTTTCCCACTTTACGCGGAAATCTAAAGACATTGCGTGTGAAGCATCGAAAACCAACACCGCGCCTTTGCCAGAGCGATTAAATGAAAATTTTAAATATTTAATATAACTGAGAATCGAACCCACAACCTGTCGCGTTCACAGCCGCTCTGCGCCACGACTGGCCTTACTATACAAAAATTGTCATAACAAAGTTTTAAAACCAATTGGAGTTTAGTGAAACTGTCGTAAATAGCACGCGTTCCAAACCTAAGAAATTATAATAATTAAAATACACATTATTTATTGTTAAAGTTGACGCGATACAAAATAAGTTGGATTTCAATGGGATTATTAAAAAAAATTAACTGAGTTGTAAAATACGTTGAAAATAATATGGTTTTTATGTTTTTTGCTTCACGGTATATTCTGAGTATAGAATGGAGGGTCAGGGAACCTAGCGTTTAGCCAATTTGTTCCCCATGCACTTCCAATTCAAATTTTTAAGACTTTGCCTTGTTGAGTGGCGGAACTCTTTTGAGTTTGTCTTCTTGCTGGAGTGAGAAAATGAAAATAATTAATTCCCTCGAATGGAACCGAACCCACAACAGTTTGTGGTTACTCGCACGTTTGTACCCTTGCGCCACTACTAGCCACAATATTCATATGATTTAAATTCATTATAATTTAAAAACTATGAGTAACTCTATCAAAATCGTTAAAATTCAGTCTTTTATAATATAAGATTAGAAAGAATAAGAGAGTAAGAGTGAAAAAATAGGTCACTACGACGATTAGCTATGTTTTCAGTGAGATCTCTCTCTGCTCCTCTTAAGAGTCACTCCCGAAATTACATATTCAGAATTTTACATACATACACACATACGAACTTTAAAACTAAATACTAGTTTTAATCTTATTTATTGTTACAACGTCATTTATATTACCGTACTATGGAAATAGCTCGTTTTATTGTGTACCTGTAACAAAAATAAATATAAATTAAATATAAAATAAATATAAAATATATATTAGATTTTGAAAACTTATTGAAAGAAATACACAAAATACATATAAATATAAAATAAAAATTAATAACTGGAGTTTTCTTCGATTGGTCTCATTTGAAACTATTTTAAAGATTGGTTTATTGTCATAAAATTTCAAATCATCACTTGTTTTTTATTCAACTGCGGTGAAACCAAAAGGAGGGTTGTATTTTTAGGTATATATGCACATGGAGCCTAGTGTTAAGATACTTTACTTTCCCTTTCTGCCAAATTCTGGAGGCATTGCGTGTTAAGTGGCGGAACTCAACGCCGCGTTTTGCCTCGGCACCAGAGCGAAGAAATGAAAATATTATATATTTCATATCTTCGAGTGGCAATCGAACCCAAAACCTGTGTCGCTTACAGTCATACGCTTGTGCGTCTGCACCACGACTGGCCCCATATTTTTGGAGATATTGAATGTTTAAAAATGTTACACAATAGTATTATGATATTTTCACATAAAAAATACTTTTATATACTAACTACATTAAAAGCAATGTTTTACATACATATATATTTAAATAGTTTTAGTATACAAGCTAGTTTCAAAATTTTAGTTTTAGTACTGCTAGCTACTACCTAAAAAAATCCTAAATTCAACGTCCGGAATTGTTTGTGGAAGATATTCCTTAACCTCCAACCTTATAGCATCTATTATGGAACTATTTCAGAAATATTTCTTGCTATCTACAGCTTTGCACTGTAATGACATAGTTTTAACAAACAACGTTAGAAACTAACGTAACTTTTGGTGTTTGGAACGTTTATACGAGAAATTTTGTTATATATATTTGTATATAAATATATATAGCAAAATTTGCGTGTATTCTCTAGAAATTAAATTTTTCAGACAACGTTTTTTTTATAAAATCGTAAAAATTTCATTAAATATATAAAGGTACTGACCAGAGTATAATATTTTATGAAGTCACAATTCCTGCTTTCACAATAATCGGTTAAAATTATTATATAGTAAAATCTACCTTTCTTACTATGTTTAAAAACTTATAAAGAAAACGTATAAAAATTTGAAGTAGCCGGGCTTGAACCTGCGCCTCTTTTGGACGGTTTCCAAGTATTTTTCCTTCCTAAGTGTGGAATAACACTTTAAAAATCTAAAAAATATGTTTAACATTTCTAATTTAAGCCCTACAAACTATGAAACAAACATAACCAATATCAATTTACTTCCCTAACCCAATAATAACTAAACAGGAATCGATCCCACATCTACAGTAGCCAAGTCTAGTCTTTAACAAGACAAAGTAGTAAGAAAGTATTCGAAAGAAGAATTTCTCGAATGTTCTTTTGAGTACCAAAGCAGTTTAGGGTTAGCACCCCTATTTCGGCGTGTATTTCCTACGAATGGTGAAATAAAACAAATCTGTCTTCGTAGCGTTTAGTTCTCATTTCCATCCACTTTCCAGCTATTTCCTGTTATATGTTTGGTTTAAGTTGGAAGAGTTTGTCGATTTGATTTATTTATAGAATTATTGATGTAGAGTACATTATATATTTTTTAATATACAGTGAAAAAAACACTACATAAAGATATAGAAAAAACGTGAGCTTTCATGTTTTTCTATACTTATAGGACACAGGACATAAAAATATGGTATTTATGAACGTTTGAGAATTTATATCGGAGTGAATGGGACTAACTAGATTTATCATATTACATCTTAAAGTCTATGCAAACAAAATTGCAGGTAAGACTAAAATTAAATGTCATTTCACCTAAAACTCAAAAATTAAAATAAATCACTTTTATATAAAATAAAGTAGAAGAGGCCAGTCGTGGCGCAGGGGCACAAAGTGTGACTGTAAAACCAACTGGTTGTGGGTTCGATCCCCACTCGAGGAGATGAAATATTTACTTAAATTTATATTTCCATTTCTTCACCAGTGAAGAAATACACCAGTGTTTCTTCTCTCGACACAAAGCGCGGCGTCGAGTTCTGTCACTCAACACGGAATGCCTCCAGAATCCAGCAGACGATAACGGAGTGTCCTAACACTAGGTTCGCTCTGCCCCTGCTGTGTGCGGGACACAGCGTGAAGCTGATTTATTTATTATTTTCAAAATATAGTAACTCACTAATTGAGTTCTGCGACCCAACCTCCAGAACTCGGCGGTAAGTAGAAAACGAAACTCTCTCTATCTTAATTGGAATGGTGTCCTGGTTCCATTTGCCTATCCACACACATGCGGGAAACAGCGTGAAACTCCAAAAAAAAAAGAAATCAACACGCTACCCCTCACATTTTGCACCACACATCCTTTTTACATTGTTATCTCTCAGCAGAACGTGAGCCGCTTGTATCGTCTTCAGCATCTCCACCTGAAAGGTTTATATGATCGAAATCTTTTGTATAGAAGTAACGTGCTTTGTTCCTTGTTTCGGCCTTTGTCTATTCTATGTTATGGGTAAATTGCTTTAAAGTATAAGTAGCTGTGTATTGAATTTTATATTTGACTAGCTTTTTGATATCTGTATATTTGAATTTGGTTTTAAGTTGTTTTCTGTTTTTGGAAAATTATTTGATGGTTCTTATATATAGTTAGACTTCTGTTGCAAAGTGTTTAGGGGATGGAAATGTCTTATTGGTGTATGGGAGTGTCTTAACACTAGGATCCCAGATTGCTCGTTCGATCGCTACTTGGCAGAAGGAATAAATTATTTCAGGAATGGCTGGACTTTGAGTAAAAAGCACAACACGGGATATCACTGAATTTTCTCCTAGCCTGCTAAATTCGTGCAATTAAAACAAAAAACGTATATACTTCTAAAATATTATCTTCTTTATCAATATTAAATACAAAAAATATACATTACAACATAAAATATGTATGTATGTACAGCACATATACTGGTAAAACAATAATCACTTTAGATCGACGCCGCAAAGTAGGTTTTTGTGATCAAAGGGTGAGAAATAGCTTCGACTGTTTCCATTCCGCGCAATTAAACACGTCTCCTTTACCACTGTGTACATACGGGTGTCTCGTTGGGATACTGATGTTAAAAAATTTAAATGAAGAACTGGAAGTCCAAGATTCGTTTTTTTTTCGATATTGTAATTGTTCATATGAGATTTATGTATGTTTTAAGAGAATAGATTGTCGTAGTAGTGGATTTTCTCCTTCGAGAATGTAGGGGAATGTACCAACAAGAGAATTCCATCGGAAAGGAAAAAAACGAGAGTTATTTTCTTTTAGTTTTGTAATTCACTCAAACGAAGTAGTGGGCTACAAATAATATACAAAAAACAAGCAACTTTTGTAAAGTGTAATTCCAAACATAAACACAATAGCTACTTAATTAGAAAACGTATAAAAAATTAGCGGGATTTGAACCTAAGCCTCTTGGAAATCGTCCAATGTGGACAAAAAGTAAAATAAGTACAAAAACTTTTATATATCTAAGATGTTACCGGCTGTATTGTTATTTTAAAGTAATTTTTGCAACGTTCAATTCACTGTGTTATCTCTACATATTAAAAAAATAATTCCCTTGACGCGATCTGTTTGCGTTTATTTTTAATAATATTAGAAACTAACCTACACCACTACTACACAATAGAGGCGAAGGAGCACAAGCGCGAAGTTCGAGGGTTCGAATCCCACTTCGGGAATGAAATATTTAATATTTTCATTTACTAGAAAGGAACAGGCGTTGGTTCGGCAGAGGAAACCTGGAAACCTACTGTTACACTCCGTTACTCCAGTAGGTACACTCCGCTCCCATTAAAGCACTTTCGGTCCAATTTCCGGTGAATTCTGAAGGCATTGCGTGCGGAACTCAACGCTGCACTGTGCCTCGCTACCAAAACGATGAAATAAAAATAATAAATACATACATCACTTCCTCGAGTGAGAACCTAAACCACAACATATCACATTAACACCCCGATTTATAATTTTTTCTAAAAAAAAACAACTAAAATTCCTTACAAATACCATCAAATTTTACTTCTACAAGCAACTCCTGCACCACAATTACAAACTAATCGACAGTATGTCACGGAGAGACAGCGCGCGGCGTGCTCCCGCATCCGAGCGTGCATAATGTTCATATATGAACCGCGTCACTGCGCCGCGCTTAATGAGTTCTACGACCTGAACTCTGGAAAAAATGGGGATTTTTTTCAAAAATTGCGTAAAAAAAGGCTTTTTTTTTTATAAGTTCCTGCTGTATCCCGTTTGTAGCGGGGTAGGTGAAAGGAACCTAGTGTTAAGACATAGCGAAGTGTTTATTTTTTTTATATAAGTTCAAGTTGTTCCCCGCTTGTAACAAGGTGGTTAAAAGGAACCTAGTGTTAAGATACACCGTCCTTTACACACCTTTCAATTATCGATATTGTGTGTTGAGCGGTAAAACTCAACGGTTGTTTTGTTAAAAAAGCAAGTAAATGAAAATAATTCAATCGCTCGAGTAGAAATAGAACCTGTAACTGTCGTATTTACATGCAGACGCTGTGCTGCTGCCCCTGCTGTAAAAATACCTTTTTTTATAAATCACTTCTTTGAAAGATTTCTAAAAAAAAACATATTTTTCCGTTTACAATTCTCGAGGAATATCAAGAGAACCCGCTGCAAAGCATTCCATTTTCGCCTTTACGCACATTTAGTCATTGACGAAGAACGACGGTACTTAACGCCGCAATTTGTCCAAGTGGAGCGGAAAACCACTTATAATAAATGAATGACAAACATTTAACTGAAACCACTGTTTCAGTCTGTACTTTTAATGTTACATCTTAAGAGGTTATCGACTAGCTTTTAGATCAAGAACCGGATGCAGAAGGTAGTTTAACTTTAGACGGCGCGTATTATGAGGAGGTTCCTCTTTTTGGAGCCCTAGCTACTAATGCCTTGAACACATGTCCCACCGTCAGAAGCATATATTTTTTATATTTAAAAATGTATTTTATTTTTCAATATTATTTTAAATGTAAAAATATCCTGTTTATTAATAAAAGTATATTTTGTATTATCAGCTTCACCCTGTATCCCGCACAGGCAGAGAGAACCTAGTGTTAAGACACTCCGTCCCCGTTCCCCACCTTCCGCCGAGTTCTCTCTGAGACTCTGCCTGCGTGAAGCTGAATTATTATTATTATTAAATAACCTGAATAGTTCAAAAGCCCATCACTAGCTAAATAGAAATGTTCAAATACAGAATGTTCATACAATCGATGTTTATAAATATGTATGTAAACATCGACTCCATGTAATAACATAATAACACTGTGTCCAATATGCCAATAACAAAATAATTCAATTACGATATAGCGCTTACTATTCACAAATACCCTCTACGGTTGAAATTTTGTACGTTTTGCTAATTTTCGTATTATTTGTAAGCTATATTGGTCAAAAGGTCGTCGTGGTACAGTGGCACTGTGTCTGATTATAAACAGGTTGTTTATGGGTTCGATCGAAGTAATATTTTTTTTCTGATATCCGCAACATTATCCGGTTAAGACAAACCGCGGTGTTAGGTTCTGTCACTAAAGAAGTAATGTAATGTCTAAAAGTCGGGCGTCTAAATAGATTTTAAGCCATACGTATCCACAAAGCAAAGGCAAAGGAAACTTAGAAAACAATATTACATACATACATACATGTTAAACTGATAACCAATTTTTTATATCTGTTAAATAACACTTTGCAAATTGAAAATGTACAGATCACCGAACAAACATACCAAACAGAAGTAGCTTTTAAGTTTTACTACATTCTATACATCTATATATGTATATAAATCTATACTGATATTATAAAAGTGAAGAGTTAGTTTGTTTGAACACACTGATCTCAGAAACTGCTGGTATCATTAATCAATAAAGACAATAAATGCATTAGCTATTTCTATTTGACCACATGGACGATCACCCAGAAAAGTTTTGTGCCCACCCCAGTAAGTTTACTAAAAAAAATAATTTCAAAAACCTTCACATATATCACATATGAACATATTTGTTCAAAGATAAAATCCAGGTCCGAACTCCCAAAAAAAAAAAAATCCCTAGACACGTCCACGACCGCAGCTTGAGCTTAGTCTAACAAAAAATATTTCAATAGAAAAAACTATGTGAAAGGACTAAAAACTGTCACATTGACCAACCAACCTTTCACTCAAAGGCTTTACCGGATGTAGGTTAAAAAGATTTTACCACTGTAGTGACGTCCTCTTACCACGGATTTTGAGTTTGAATGAAAAAAACTCCTATAGAATTTACAATTACAACCCTATTTAATGGGGAGTTGGTCCAACCGGTTGTAATTACGGTAAGTAGGTTAGGTTGACTGACAGTATGACTTTTTTTTTTCGCAAAATACACGTTTTTAGACCGTGTTTTTACCATTTTATTTTTCTTTCTTAGTAACATAACTCAACACCGCTGGCTTTGTCTTATTACCAGAGAGAAGAAATCAGTATAATTTATGTTCGCGAGTTGAAATCAAATCGACTACCGTCGCGTTTACATTCTAACGCAATGCTACGGCGCCACGTCGGTCTCTATTATTCAATATGCTTAGTATAAACGTTCTCTTGCTAGATATTAGATGATTATAGTATGATGATAACCTTTTTTTTATCAGCTTCACGCTGTATCCCGCACACAGCCGGGTAGGCAGAGGGAACCTAGTGTTAAGACACTCCCTTCCCCATGTTCTGCCGAATTCTGGAGGCATTGCGTGTTGAGTGGCAGAACTTAACGCCGCGACCACAGTGAAGATATTTAAATGTATATTTAAGTTAATATTTCATCTCCTCGAGTGGAATCGAACCCACAACCAGTCGGTTTTACAGCCACACTTTGTGCCGCTGCGCCCCGACTGGCCTCTATAGTATGATGATATCATTAGATGATTATAGTATGTATGCAATTTATAAAAGGTGTAGAAAATGCAGAACATGCTATTTCATCACTAGGTTCTATCTTTCTACCTTGAAAAAAACATAAGGAGTAATACCTGTAAGCGGGACGGTTGAGGGTTCGATACCAACACGGGGGTGATTACTTAACATTTTCATTTAATCGTTCTAGCAACAAGGGAAAGTGAGCACGCAATGCCTCGGCGGAAAGTGGGGAACGGAGTGTCTAAGTACTAGGTTCCCTCCGTTTATCCTGCTAAAACGGGATACAACGTGAAGCTAAAAAAAAGAAATATGCGTAAAATACAGTATTACACGATATTGTTATGCTTTTTCTAGTATCTAGATTCGAACCAGTTAACTCTACGTAACTAAAAAAAGTAAGAAACAAAACAACCAATAGTTTTGCTCCAAAAATTCAAATACATATAAGATGTCTTTAGAAATACTCTAGCAAATGTAACATAATAACAGATGTATAGAAGTTATTTTGAACGCTTTTGTGAATAACTGAGCAACTCGCTTCCGATAATACATTGCTTACTATATTCCGTCAGGCGTTTCGTACAAATATTATTTTAAATTTAAATAAATCAGCTTCACGCTGTATCACACACACAGCAGGGCAGGCAGAGGGAACCTAGTGTTAAGACACTCCGTTACTCACTTTTTCCGAATTCTCGAGGCATTGCGTGTTGAGTGGCAGAACTCAACGCCGCGCTTAGCCTCGACACCAGAGCGAAGAAATGGAAATATAAATTTAAGTAAATATTTCATCTCCTCGAGTGGGGATCGAACCCACAACCAGTCGGTTTTACAGTCACACCTCGTGCCGCTGCGACACGACTGGCCTCATTTTAAATTTAAATAAATTATATTAGTATATATGTATATATATTTATTTGTTATTGTTGAAACACGCGGTTCCTATTAAGACCCTTCCGTTCTCGACTTTCCACTGTATTCATTGCGTGTTGGGAGTTGGAATTTAAAATCGCTGTTTACCTCGTCACTAGAGCTAAAATACGAAAATATTTAATATTCTACTCCCACGAATTTAAATCGAACCTACAACCTGTAGCGTTTACAGTCGCACGCTTGCGCTCCTACGCCAGAATAAACTCGCAATAGATAGGAGACTCATCTACGTATATACATACATAACTACATATATATTATTAAAATAGTAACTAAGAGTTTTGTTTACCAATTAACTTATCTACCTGTTGTAAGCTGGAGGTAGTAAATTCGATTCCCGGGTGAGTTAAACTTTATATTGGTCTGAGTGTAATTACTAAAGCACAAAGTCATTTAAATATATCACGAACACTACCTGCATTCATATACTAACGCTATTATAGTTGTTACTATAGAGTAACAATAGGGTTCCCAAGGGGTACGGCCGTTAATCCCGTGGTGTTAATCACAAAGTGTGACTATAAAATAGATTGGTTGTGAGTTCGAGATCGTGAAATATTTATATACATTTATATTTTCATTTCTTCGCTCTGACGTTGAGGCAAAGCGCGACGCTGAGCTCCGCGACTCAACACAAAATGCCTTCAGAACTCGGCGGGAAGTGGGAAACGGAGTGTCTTAACACTAGGTTCCATCTGCCTACAAAGCTGTGAGCATGAAGCTGATTTAATTTAATTTATATTTTCAATTCTTCGCTCTGGTCTCAAGGCAAAAACACAGCGTTGAGTTCCGCCACTCAGCACAGAATGCAGCGAATCATAATACCGTTTCAATAATAACTCGAAGTAAGCTAAGAACAAATCAATTTGATCCACAAAAAAATCATGACAAATTACCTTATAAGGAAATATAAGGGAAACAAATCATTTTCAACAATTGATACGTAAAATATAAAAAAAGGGAACTCAAATTTCATTATATTAATAATATATACTTATATTCTAATATCAAAGTAGATTAATCTCAAAATCATATTATATAGGTATATCTCGATAAGCGTCTGGATAAAAAAATGATTTGGATTATTTTTAAGACCAGTATTATAAGAATATTCGTTTTGGGGATTAGTTAGAAGAGATATCTAGAGATTAGGGTGGTACTTTATTTTCGTTTCACATTTTCACGCTTTATCCCGTGTAGCGTGATAGACTATGCGGGATCAGAAGGTTAACTTTACTCTTTATAATGGACAAAAACATTAGCTAATATAGGCATCGAATCCCCTAGCGTTGCGTTTACGACCAGACTGTCACTGCGGTTCGATAGGAAAATGGAGAGCCTGAGCATAGTAACTAAAATGTACTTCCACGAATGGCAATCGAACTTACAACCATCACGTAATAAAGATAATAAAAAAAACTGGGTCTAATTATATTCAACGCTGTATTTTTTTCTATTTATCTATTTATATTTACTTTTCTCCTTTTTTTCTCCATTTACTCATTTTTATATATATATTTTGCAACGTTCGTGATCGCGAACAAAGATGCTGGGTGTGACATCCTGTATGATATAGGAAGGAGGCAACCGGAAATCACTTCTCAAGTCGCTGAATGATCCTATAGGGTGTTTATAGAAAACTATAAATGTATTTATATAGTGTCTTTCAAAGAAAAAACTTAATTTAGCGTCACCCTGTATCCCTAGCAGGGAGTCGGAGAGATTGGAGCTACGGAAAAGAACTTATTTCCGTCCAAATAAATAACAATATTTCATAGTATAAATTTTTCAATAGATTTTGTTGTGGTTATAGTTTTTCGTTTATTAATTTAATACGGTGGTTGTAAGTTCAAAATCTCTGTATTGTTTTTGTTATACATATTTTTTTCTATGTACAAAAATAAATTGTAACAAACGTATAAGAATTTCGATTGAAAAAATGCATTTCGGTTCGAATTCCGCTATGGTCAAATCAGATTCACGCTGTATCCTGCACATAGCAGGGTAGGCAGAGGGAAACTAGTGTTAAGACACTCCGTTCCCCACTTTTCGCCGAGTTCTGGGGGCATTGCTTGTTAAGTGGCGGAACTCAACGCCGCGTTTTTGCCTCGACACCAGAGTGAAGAATATAAATGTAAATAAATATTTCATCTCCTCAAGTGGGTATCGAACCCACGACCAGTCGATTTTACAGTCACACTTTGTGCCCCTGCCACGCCACGCCACGACTGGTCAAAGTTTTTATAAATCTAAAAATATTCATCTAAATACATTTTATGTGCAAAACAAAATCTTATATCGCTTCTTCTCATTTTAAAGCCGGTAAAAAAGTTATATAAACAATGATTTCATCAATATATTAGTTTTTTCAGGTTTAGACTTTCTTTCATAATAAGGAGGGCAGAGAAAACAATATAAAAATATCGCGTGTTAGGTAGCGGAGCTCAATCAATAATATTGACGACATCGCGGCGCAGTGACACAAACGTGTTACAGTAGACGCGAGGGTTGTGAGTTCAATTCCCAATCGGGGGAATAAAATATTCAATATTTTTATTTCTTCGCTCTACTAACAAGGCAAAGTGCGGCGTTAAGTTCCGCCACACATCCCGCAATTTCTCGAGCGGCGATACATCACAGTTCAATTCTTAATTCTACTCAGCGCCTCACGTTGATAGACAAAGCTAATCTCCTAATGTACCGAAAACGGAAATTTAAGCTGTAAAAGGGAGCTTTTAAATCGTTTTCACAATACATTAGAGACAGTTACGTTAACTTGTTTCGGATAGAAATTATGTTGTATGAAATTTTACGAAAAGTTGTAAATGAAAACTCTCATATAATAATTGTTTTTACCTTCACGTTGTATCCCGCATATACCAGTTTTCAGAAGGACCGTCGATAGACTGTTAATACGTTCCGATTCCCACTTTAATTTAAATTTTTAAGATATTGCGTGTTGAGCTGCGAAACTCAACGCCGAGCCTTGTCTAAGGGCAAGATCGAAATATGAAACATACACAGACATACAGAATTATTATTAAATTTATGATGTTACAATTTTTGATCTTCATACAGCTTCACAAAGTATTAATTATAGTTAGTGATACTGCAAATGTGAAATTTAATAGCAACCTTTTCCACGCGACAGTCAAAACCGATAATAATAAATAAAGTTTTTAGCTTTACCCTGTATATGGCAGGGCAGGCAGAGGGAACCTGGGAACCTAGAGTTAAAACACACCGTTCCCATTAAGAAGAAACGTAATGAATAGTTCAATTAATAATTAATTCTTATAGTTTTGGTCATAATCAGCATTCCATCGATATAATATGCTTATCGTCTTAATTAATCGGTGGCCAATCGATTACTTGATTACGTTATATCGATATCGATATCGATATTGATAACCATTTCTGGTTGTCTAACGGTTTGTGTTAAGATGCCATAGTTATTGAGAAATAAATACTAAGATAAATAAGTTAAGATAAAATTGCCGTATTATCACAGCTTGTATCTTTAAATGTAATGATTGTGGATTCGATTTCTGTTTGTAGGAAGGATCCTTCCTTCCTACACTTCACTTGTTGTCATTTTCTCGCTTTGGTTAGACGAGATGGCGAATTGAGTTTTGTCACTCAACACGCAATGTCTCCAAAATTGGACAGTACGTAAGGAACGGAGTGTCTTAGCACTCTGTCTATCCCGTTATACGCTGGATACAGCGTGAAGCTAAATAAATAATGCAAATCAATAAATAAACCAAGTCAGTCTTGGTGCAGGGGTACAATTGTGGAACATTAACAGGTGTCGGGGCAAAGTGCGTCGTTGAGTTCCGCCACTCAACAGGCAATGCTTCCAGAATTCATCGGAAAAGGTGGAACGGAGTGTCTTAACACTAAGGAAGCTAAAAAATAAACACTAACCCTAACCTGATGCAAATATCGATTTATACTAATATCTAAGATTTAGTTTTACTATTAATATGGCATCAAAGGGTTGGGTTTCTATAGACCGAACCATTCCACTGAGGTCTTACAGCTGTTAATTAGAATAACTGTAGTAAATATATTCGCTTTTAATTAAAATTGAAAATTGTGAAGCATGGCGCAGTGGCACAATATCACAAGTTTGTGGGTTCGATTCCCAATGAGAGGAATGTCGGTATTTTGTTTATTTACTACTTGTTCTGGTAAAAGGAGACGTAATGTCTTAAAATTTGGACGGGAAATTTTAGAAGTAAAAATTTATGATGAAATTAAACTTTGATGACATTGAGATCTACTTTTCGCCGAATTCTGGAGGCATTGCGTGTTGATTTAACGCCGCAGTTTGCCTCGTTGCCAAAGCGAGAAAATATTAAATATATAGTCATTACCTCGAGTGGGAATCGAACTCCGGTAGCGTTTACAATTTATATAGTTTTTAGACAAATGTAAAGATTTTTTTGTACATTTTTAACTTGTTGATTTTTTTTTTAAATAAATATTCTAGAGGTTAAAAATCCTATATTTAAAAAAAATGGTACTAAAGAAAAGGCCTTTAACATCAAAGTCACCAACAAAAATCTTACCCAAAACACGGTATTCGTAGTAAAATATTTAATACATACTTCAATATATGAGGTCGAAATGTCCTTCACAGTTCTCATGAGATATTTTGTCAACAAACATTTATATCTCAACTCAGTCCGTATCAGAGGTAGTGTTTCAAAATTTACGTCCCCCGGGAACGACCCAGGGTTGGTATTTGGGAAATATTATTTTACTAAATGGTCGCTATCTTTAGTATGACTTGTATAGAGATTTCGTTTCTTTATTTTTTGGTGAACCTTATTTCCTTTATCTTTTTTTTTATCTTAAATTATTTTACTTATTACGTATAGAAAGAAAGCTATGTAAGTATACTATACCTTCGAGCATCACAAATAGTATAAAAGGCGAAGAGATTTTATAATGAAGATGTTTTGGACTTCACTTTCGTATTACATATATATTATGATGTTCTACCGCAGCCGACAAGTGATAATATTTTTTTTAACTTCATGCTGTATCCCTGCACATAGCAGGGTAGACAGAGGGAACCTAGGAACCTAGTGTTAAGATTCTCCGTTCCTATTAAGATTGCTACTAGAAGATTAGGAAATGAAAATATTAAATGTTTCATTCTCCCGAGGGGAGATCAAACTTACAATTGTCGTGTTTATTCAGACATTTCACAAATGTAAAAATTAGTTAGTCATTTTAGGTTATTGAAGCATAAGACCAAAATGGAACTTAAAATAATTATATTATATATATTTTTATAGTTTCACGCAAGGTGAAGGGAACCTGTTTCAAGCAAGGGTATGGAACTTAATGTTATGACACTTAGTTTGCATTTATAAACTTCCATTTGCCACTTTCCGCCGAATTCTGGAAGTTAACGCCGCGCCTTGCCTCGTTACCAGACCGAAACGCAAGGAAAATCTTAAATATGTTATTTTGTTCGAGTGGGAATCGAATGCACAACCCATGGCGCTTGTAGTCACACGCTTGTGCCCCTCCGCCACGTCTGACCTCATAATAGTTTAACATCTATATATATAAAAGGACTTGTGCTGACTGACTGAGGTAAGACGCACGCAGAGCCGTAACCGCTGATGGTAGAAACGTGAAATTTGGGCAGATGTTTATTTTCATATTCTGGACATCCACTAAGAAGGGAATTTGAAAAATTTTAACCCTAAAGGGATGAAATAGGGGCTGAAAGTTTGTATGGAAATTTTTTTTAATCTGTACCGATTTTCATAAAATTTGAAATTCAGACTCTTAAAAATATTTCATTGAACACATGTTTCATGGTTTTTAAGAATTCACCCGCTAAGGGTTCAAATAAGAGGTTGAAAGTTTATATGGAAAAATCTTTAAATTGCCACCGATTTTTATAAAAAATTAAATTCAGACTGTTAAAAATATTTTATTGAACAAGTGTTTCGTGGTTTTTTAGAATTTTCCCAATAAG
>JAATLQ010036436.1:0-38358 GCA_013421005.1 Heliconius erato x Heliconius himera | reverse complement strand
TAACATTTTGCCAGAGATGGCCTCTTTTGTCTTATGATTTAATTTAAATTATTTGGAACAGATTCCAAGCAAGTCAAAGTATACCGTTCAAGAGGTACAGTGTTCTTTATAGCCACAGTATTGGCTAAGTTAAATTGTAAATAATATGATAGCATACTTGCTATCTGTCTTTTATAAAAATAAGATAGGTGTAGCCTATCACATGTCAAATTATTATTTTTTATATTAATTACATTATTAATGTCAATTAAATTCATTTCACTATTATTATCATTTAATGTCACATAATTACTATGACACCAGAGCGAAAAAATGAAAATATTTCATCTCCTCGTGTGGGGCCACCCACACCTGTCTATTTTACAGTCATATTTTGTGCCCCTGCGCTGCGCCACGACTGGCCTCAAATAGTATTACTTAGATTATAGGAATAAATAATAATTCTAAATTTAATTTTTGAATTTATTTTCATTGTTTTCATCTTCTGTATGTACTGTAGCAGAGTAGACAGGAAGAACTGAGTTTCATGGCACTAAGTAAGGTCTCTTTCTCCACTTGATTTTGCCGCATTCTTCAATGCTGCATTTTGTTTTAAAAAAGCTGGACATGGAATATAACTATTTCCCTCAATTAAGGATCGAACCCAAACGAAACGTACTTACAATGACCAATGGTCTCATTTCATTGCGTCACAATGGCCTAATAAGTATATAAAAAAAGACCCACGAACTAAATTAGAATCTACGTCTGTAGTAGTCAATTATACATCAGAATTGTATTTTGTGTCGGCAACGCACCTGCAGCTCCTCTGGTGTTGCACGGGGTCGTGGGCGGCGGTAATCACTTACCATCAGGTGACCCGCACGCTCGTTTACCTTGTCTTTTCCTTAAAAAAAAAATAATAAAATAAGAAATTGTGCTATGTTTATTATGAATTATTGCGGCACTCGTATTTAAATCTGTCTATTATTTCATCGTAACGTCGCGTCGTAGCCATTATTGGTTATCAAATATCATATTTTATATTTCAGGGTGAAATATGTTTACTTTGTGATTTTAATTTTACTCCGAATAACTTGATTTAAATTTCAAAATAGTTATACTTTTTTTCATAATAATAGAAAACAAAAACATGAGGCCAGCCGTGGCGCAGGTGCACAAAGTGTGACTTTAAATCCACCACGGATTTGATTCCCACTAAAGTAAATATTTAATATTTTCATTACTTCGCTCTGGTGAGGCAGAGGAAACCTAGTGCGGGGAACGCACTTTCCGCCGAATTCTGGAGGCATTGTGTTGAGTGGTGAACTCAACGCCGCGCTTGGCCTCTACACCAGAGCGAAGAAATGGAAATATAAATTTAAATAAATATTTCATTTTCTCGCGTCGGGATTGAACCCACAACCAGTCGCGTTTACAGTACCACTTTATTTATGCTCTAGCGCCACGACTCTTCTCTGAGTTCCGCCACTTAACACGCAATGCCTCCAGATTCGGTAGAAAGTGGGGAACAGAGTGTCTTAACACTAGGTTCCCTATGCCTGCCCTGCTGTGTGCGGGATACAGCGTGAAACTGATTTATTTATTTTTTTATAAAATGCTAAAGGAGGCTTTTGTATTTATTTTGATAAGGATGAATACTAAATTTTAAAAAATACATTAACAATAACCCGATAAGTTTAAATTAAATATATTAAAATGATAACAGTGCCTCAACCTACAGGGATAAAGCGATACCAGTTTCGGTATAGGGCTTTCTATATTCTAAAGAATTCTAAACCTGGATATTTTTTATTAATTTCAGCTTGATGCCTCCACGTAACCTTGAGAAAAAATATTTTGAAAGACGTTTTTTATTGTTAATGTGATTTTTTTGACCCCAAAAACAATAAAACAGTTACAAATATACTAAGAAATTTAAATTATTCAAAGATATATAATTTAGTTAACACTAAACCTCTTCCGCTATTACTATGAAGGTATGTATCGTGACTGGCTGTACTCGTGGTCCGCGGTCGCTGCGGTCGCTGGAATATCTACAGTGCAATGATAGGAATGTCCTTATTTAATGTTAACTTATTGAGTCTATAGTAGGTCTAAGATTGTGGCATTTATATTGAAGAATAAGTTATTTAGATTCACTGATTAAGTTTTATATTAGTACTTATTAATTAAAATAAACTGGCCATATGACAGTAAAGCGACGGTTGTGTGTTCGTTTCACTCATTGAGTTCGAACACTCAACACGCAATCTCTTAAAAATATGGCGGTACGTAGAGATCGGAGTGACTTAACACTAGGTAGATATTAAATAACAGTTTTAATTACGTAGTAATAAAGAAGTCACAAAAATACCACAAGAGCAACGTCTATATTATAGAATCTATTTAAAATTTTACGTAGACCTTATCCTTGACTAATTTGAGCAAATTTTCTTAATTTACTTCACTTTATATAATAGTCATGATCTGCATAAAGACTTTTATTGCAACTGTAATTTTTTTTAACTTAGTGTCCTCAGTAATTGTTTTAAATTTAATATTTTGGAAAACCACTAATTTAATACCGTTTAGAGGCCGTTGTGACGCAGCGGCACGGCGCAATAACTATAAACTATGGTAACAAGACAAAGCGCGGCGTTGAGTACAGTCACTCAAAACGCAATGTCTCAAACATTAGGAGGAAAGAATGGAACGAGTGTCGTACCTCTAGGTTCCTTCTGTCTACGCTGCTATATGTAGAATACAGTTTGAAGCCAAAAAAAGAATTTAAGCAATTATTACAAGATTTTGTATAGATTTTACTGTTTTTATACGTCTGTAGCATCAAGTGTTAATAGATCGAAGGAACACTTATATATTTGCCACAATGGGCTTGAATGAACATACAACCATCAAATCCAAATGAGCAAGTCCCACCTGCACCAATGGTAAGTACTTGTTTTGAAATAAAAAGCCTAATGTAACTCCACGGAGTTTATAGCAACAGAGGTCCACGTCACTTAACGACGAGTGGTCATTTGCGTAGGATGCATGTTATTTACAAGGTCGTGTACATTTCCTTAATTTGACTATAATGTTGAATTATTACATTAAAATGAAAATACCTGTTTTTTATGGGTTTTTGTGAAGAGGAAGATAATTTCTTGTATTAAATTTGATATGACAAGATGTATATATATCTTAGTGTTTCAGATCACATAAACTGTAATTATACACTTCCTATACTTATTTTATTGAATCATCTTCACGCTGTGTCCCGCACACAGCAGGGTAGGCAGAGGGAACCTAGTGTTAAGGTACTCCGTTCCCCACTTTCTGCCAAATTCTAGAGGCATTGCGTGTTGAGTGACAGAACTCAACGCCGCACTTAACCTCGACAGCTGAGACATATTATGTATATGCTATAGCACTTTTAATACTAAGTTCCCTCTGTCTGTCGCATTATACGGGATACAGCGTGAAGAAGAAATAAAATGACAATCTCAACAAAGTCGTAGTGCCTACTTTATAACCATTCTTATTGTAAGCATTTAGGAATTACCACAATTGAATTAACTGCGGCCGCGCAATAATTTGTAGCGATCATCGCATTAGACGCGATTGTAGCTGGAAGTCACGATTCAAATACAGAGGTACCTACGAAGTTACTTGTTTTTTTGTATTTTTTTATCATTATTTCCTATAATTATATAATTATTAAGACTCTATCTTATGTTATATAAAAAACCGGACAAGGGTGGGTCGGGGTCGCACACCGAGGGTTCCGTAAAAAATTGGAGATTTTGAGTTTTTTCTGAAATTCAGGTTTAGCTTAGCTCACAGTCCTTTGATTGAACCTCATTTGAACTAGCAACTTTAATACCAAATTTTGCCCTCTTTTTAAGGTCACATTTTTTTAAAGATTTAACCACAAATATATAGTTTTCAGGTTTTTTCTTGAACTAGTACTGCCTTAAGATACTAGTTACGAAATTGCATAATTCTAGGATAACTAGAAGTACTAATTAATGTTGATTCCCTTTATAGTGTCGAAATACGCCACGACAGACAGACAGATAGACGGTCGGATAACAAAGTGATCTTATAAGGGTTCCTTTTTTCCTTAAAAAGGAACATAACTCTGAGAATATATAAAGCTGACGCTATGTTTGCCTGTTAATTCTAAATATGATTATTACGTGACTTTTAAATAAAAAATGTATAATTTTAATAAACAAAAAGTTACAAAAAATTAACTCAATAAGAGCGTCTGCTTAATTATCTTGAAACGTTCGACGGTTGCTATTTGGTACAGATGTCTAGTCTTTGTCCCAACTTTAATAAGAGTACCCGATAATTTCCATCTTAGTCACGCTTTAACATTTCTATAAATAAGAGAATAAGTCTAAAGTCCAATTAAATCCTAGTATTACTTACACGTTGTACCGAATTTGCGTCGCGATAAAACAAAAAAAGAGTTGGATTCATCGAATAAGAGTTATTTAAATATGTTTACTTTTGTGTGTTTATTTGTAGATTTAATTATTCTCTTGACTTGCTTTCACAAAAAAATAAATCAGCTGCACGCTGTATCCCGCACACAGCAGGGTAGGCAGAGGTAACGTAGTTATAAGAAACTCTGTTCCCCACGTTCCGCCGAATTTTTTGAGGCATTGCGAGGCATTTTATTCAGTGGCGGAACTCAACGCCGGGCTTTTGCCTTGGTGCCAGAGCGAGAAAATGAAAATATTAAAAAATAATAATAATTCATTCCCTCTAGTGGGTATGAACCCACAACCATCGAGTTACAGTCACACCCTTATGCCCCTGGGCCACGACAGCCTCGATCATCCTTATACAAAATAATCTCTCAAGATTTTCATTTTTATTGTTTTGCTGGTAAAAATTCTGAGGTCATCAGACTATTCTGAGAAGGGGACGTAGATAAAACAAAATTCCATTACGCCAATAATTACAGTCAAATTAATAAATTGTAAAAAATATTATAAAACGGTTAAATCATGATGTGTGAGGTTTTGCGGAAATATTGCGAAAAGTGGAGAAGAGAGTGAAACGCCAGACCACCCTGCTATACGCGGGGTACAGCATAAAAATAAAATATAATAAAAAAACAGACATACGTATGTCTAAATATGTACGTAAATATTTCCTTTAATAAGATAACGAGGAATACATTATGTCATTATCGTCATCATTGTCATTATGGAATGGATAATATGACAATATTCATCCTTCAGTCATTCTCAAAATGTGCTCCAAGCCTCTGCAGTTGGTCGTCTTTATACTACCTCTTATAATAGAAGCATGGGCTATGCCTGTAAGTTTACATTACAATAAAATCTATTATAAATATCTTCTTTTTTTGCTTCACGCTATATCCTGCGTAGCGGGGTTGGCAGGTTCCAAAAGACACTTCCATTCCCCGATTTCCTCCACATTCTTTTTAAGGCATTGCCTGTTCAGTAGCGGAACTCAACACCAAATTTGCCTATTTTCC
Source organism: Heliconius erato x Heliconius himera (assembly GCA_013421005.1). NCBI lineage: Eukaryota > Metazoa > Arthropoda > Insecta > Lepidoptera > Nymphalidae > Heliconius > Heliconius erato x Heliconius himera. The sequence goes on along the minus strand of JAATLQ010036436.1, from coordinate 32,858 downwards.
AGTGAAGTTAACGAAAATATGAAATATTTAAATCCCCCGAATTTCAGTTGAATCCACAAACGTCGTTTACAATTACACGCCTGTGCCTCTGCGCCACGCTGGACTCTAGCCAAAGGCTTTAACTTACGATATTTTAAAATTCCACGTCAACATTTCCTCAGTTTTCAGTATTACAAAACGAACACCCACCCCTAGCGGCGGAGATCAGTTCCCACCTATCCTCGCACGGCGCTCATCTGAAGGACAGTACGCAAGACGCTCGCCTGCCGCTACCTACCCCGCAGGATATAGAGACTATACGACGTATTGCGGAAGTGCTCGTCATGTTCGGACAGCAGGTATTGGGATAGGGTAGGTTTTGTCACTCTGACAGGATAGTGAGTTTGATTAGGCTTAAGTTGTTCTTTGAATTAAGGAAAATTGGGGGAGGATAGACACGAGGGTTGTGGGCGCGAACCCCAATCGGGGAATGTTTATATTTATTTTATTTTCTTTTCTCCGCTGTGCGAAAAGTAACGTTGATTTTTGCCACTCAGAACGCAATGTTTTGAAATTTAACTGAATAAAAAGAATGGAGGAATTAAATGAAAGAGAAAAATTAAACGATTAAGAAGAACGGGTTTGTCTTAACATTAAGTTCGCTTTGCTTACTCTGTTGTGTGGAAAAAGCTTGAAGGGAGGAGACTTTTTAGCTTAACGTTGTGGCAGGGTAAGCAGTGGAAACCTGAGAACATAATTATAAGACATTTGACATTTCATTTCTTCGCCCGGGTGTCTAGGCAAACCGCGACGTTGGGTTCCGCTACTCAACACGCAATGAATCCTGAATCTGCCTACCCTGCTGTGTGCGTAAAGCTTCTTCACAGCGTAAAGCTTCTTTTTTTACTAATACATAATTATTTTAAGAATTTTCAACCACAAATGTCTAATCAAATCTAGAAAATATAAAATGTGAGAATAAATGTTTTACCACTAGTAAGATTTGAATTCCCAAACAACATAATTTGTAGGTAATACCTGCGATCATCGGCTCCAGCCCCGGAAGTGGAGGCTCTACAACAACTACGGCTACCGTTTCCGAAATACCCAATGACGCCGTCAATGCTATATAAAATAATATTTAATAATAGAAGTGTATTTTTTTTTTTTAGTAAAGGGCTAGTTATTAATTTAAAAAATATATATTTACAACCATAAGTTTATTTGTAAATACTAAGGATTCAAAGGTAATTTGTTTTTTGTTCTTGATGTAATATTTTGGTGAAAACTTTATTTCACGTATCAATAATTTAATATAAATTTTTAGGTATGGTATTAAGATTTTTTATTAACAGATTGTACGCGACTTTTGATTTAATGTAATAAAATTGAGGATACTGTAAAATAAGAGTTTCAATTCGATGTGTACTGTTGTGATTAACTGAAATGAAAATGGGCCTTTGTATATTATAATATGTAGTCGGTACAAAATAATTTGCCTAACCTTTTTATTCAATAGGTGAGGTTTAATAAAAACATATTTATAAAAACAAGCAGTGGGGGTTTTTGTTTTTATAAATATTTTTTTATTTTTCACTTTTTTGTTAAGATTTATTATTGTAATGATAACCATGATATACCTTTTTGAAATCCTTGTATTGAGCTCTTGAATTTGATACCCATATTGTGGTAATCGAAACGAATTTTTTTTTTCAATAAGTCCAATGGCGTCTCACCGCCGCCATGATTGTTTTTTTAACGTCACCTATTTAAGAACACTTGGGCTGCTAAGGCAAATCTAACGATACCTCAATTATGTAAATCCGTTCAGCGGTTCTAGAGACATGAGGTAATAAATAATATTACATACATACATATAAAATACGCACGAAAAACATAACCCTTCCTTAGCAGTCGGGAAAAAACGCACTTATATGTAAAAAAGCAACAAAAAAATACACTTTTTACATTAAGTCATAAGTGCTATAGAGCATGCTCGGAGTTATAAAATAACATGAATCTAAACTCAAGTGGTTTACTAGCAAACTCTGAAAAGTTGCACTATTCAGGTTAACCACTGATGATTGAGGACCAAATTGATAACAGAGAGGATCAAATTTTTAGTGTAGTGTAGTGTGGGTCAAAATGTAAGAAACTTACATTTTGACCCACAATTTACTCTACAAATTGACCAAATAAAAGCGTGCGTTAAAAAATCACTTACATTTATTATCTAAGGTAAAAATAAGACACTGCCCCTTCCTTTTTTTCTTTAGCAATCTGTCAATTATGAGAAAATAGAAAAAAAATGGGGAACAAAAGTGTCTTAACGAGAATGAAGTGTCTTAACACAAGGTTCCCATATTTTCACTGCCTACCCTACTCTGCGCGGGTTACAGCGTGAAGTTAAACAAATAAATAATAATAATAATTAACATATACAAAACCAAGTAGTTAAAATTAAATAGATATATGTAAAATTACTGTATTAATTTGCCTCGATAGTCGATACGTAACGAAGTACTGTAGATAAAGTCACGGTCAAGAGCTTAATTTGAGTGCAATTAAAATAAACTACCTCATATATAGGTACATATTTCCTAACGCAACTATCGTAGATACGTAATTGCAAATATTTGAATGAGTGTTGAGCAACGAAGGCTGGCACGGCCAAATGATAACAGGGTCATCTAGAACTCTAAGCTAGACTTGGTTCTAGAAACTATTTTATGAAGAAATAAACAAATTTTAATAATGTTTCCGTTACTTTAGAGTAAGTATTTGAAATATTTCTATGTATAAGTTGAATATATTTTCGGAATTGTAGAGAATTTTTGTTTTATTATAGTTGTTGGTACTACAAAAGTGTAGCTTTAAAGTGTTAGTGTACCTAAGTCATAATGTATTTTCAATACGTTTGAGACTCTATATTCTTCAAGCTTTCCAACGAGCGGACAGGATTAAGTATAACTCTATACTTATTTAATTTGTACGTAGTATGACTTAACTTGTGCTGTGGATAGGTAGCGGTGAGGTCCTCTACCTTGGACGATATAGGTGAGCGTTAGTGCATATTTAAAGACAACACTTTGAAATATACGTTAATACTTTTAATTCTTTTACAATAAATAACAAAAAAGGTCAGTTCAAAAACGATAGTCAAAGATCAATACTTTAACATTTAAAGGTTATAATAATAACCTATAATTGAACCTATGTATGAACTTCTTTTAAAAATATTATTTAAACAATAATATGAAGGAGCCTTCTGTAGTCGGGATAAATGCCGACACACAACTCGCCTTGACACCGCTCTTGACTTTAATCTTCGAATATTTATATTTGGCTTTGTTTCGATCACGACCTATCGAGTATTGCTAATGTATGATCACGTTATAATCTTTACAATTCTTTAAATATTATATTTTTATAGTACACAGATGATACCTTGTTTTATGACACTATATCCGCGTTCTGATATTTTTTTGGGCTTCGTATTGGCTGGCGAAACTTGACTCTGAGCTTTATCTTGTTATCAGAACGAGGAAATGAAAATAATACATTGTTTATGGGTGAGAATGACACCCACAACCGTCGCCTTTGCAGTCAAATACCGTAATAATTACTGTAAGATAAAAAAATATTTTGATTTACTGCCCCCACTGACGTGGAGGTGGACGCGCTTTTTGAAGGTGTGGTGACGACCTGAAACACTGCCACATGTATACTATTTCGCAGTTCCGTGGTGCGATCGTGGTGATCAGTACCAACATGGTGATGAGTTGATAAAAATATATGTACGCAAAAAACGAGACTACTGTATGACCGAAACATTTGCGTATATGAAACGATTTTTAAATTTTAATCTTTATATGTATCTATGTAAAATTTAACTAATTAAAATTTTATCTCTCGTTATAAAGAAATAATAGTTTCAAACCTACAAGCTATAGGCTCGAATTCCATTCGGAGATAATTTTCCAAATACAATAACGAGATTGGTCTACAAATCCAAAATAAACATTTCAGAGCATTTTTTTAACCGATTTCTGTAAAAAAAAGGTTTTCAATTCGGCTGTATTTTTTTTGTTTGTTAACTCAAAACTTTCGACTGGGTAGACAGATTTTGAGGATTCTTTTTTTATTTGAAAGGTAGTGCTTTCAGTGTCATCCCAATTTAATTTGGTATATTTCTAACAATGATATCCATGAGAAAATCACTCAAATTTGCATTATGTATTTGCGCGACAAATGGACGAATAACATACTATTGCGCTAATCAGTTTCCATGTTTACTTTTTTTATTGAACACACAATCAGAACTTTATTTTTATCAAACTATCTTCTAGTTTGATAAAAATTACGTTCTGATTGTGGGATCTGTTTGAAATTGAAGAAGTCGGCAGAGGGAACGTAGTGTTAAGACACTCCGTTCCCCACTTTCTGCCGAATTCTGGAGGCATTGTGTGTTGAGTGGCGGAACTCAACGCTGCGCTCTGTCTCGACACCAGAGCGAAGAAATGGAAATATAAATTTAAATAAATATTTCATTTCCTTGAGTGGGGATCGAAACCACAACACGTTTACAGTCACACGTTATGCTCCCACGACTGGCGATAAAACAAATATATTAATTAATTAAAAGTCAACTACATTATAATAGATACTCATTTATTTATTTTATAGATTAAAACAACGTTTCTTCTAATATGGTAGCATAGTACAACTGTAGCATATTGCACAGTTATGATTTATATATACCATTTTGCAAATAATTCATTATTTCTCTGTTTTTCCTATCATCATAATAATTTTACAAACAATATCAAACTACAAAATATTGAAAACTATTTCGTCAATTCAATAAAACAATTGTATAAAATAATTCTCTTAACAAGTACGACTTTCCGGAACAGAATAATTAAAACTGATGTAACTTTTTTATTTATGAACCGATTCTAATATTAAAAACAAACACTAAATGTTACGCGAAGCTTGCCACAATCTAATATTAAAAATTTTAAGATTAGCGTGACGAAACAAATAAAAAAAAAATATTTGTGTTCTATTAAAATAGTTTTTCTAATATCTCTTCCATATACACACCTACTGGTTGAGTAACGATTTTATTATAACTATAGATTTTTATCAATAAATGGTGCATGTAAACCGAACTAATAACGTGACCAACAACCGATACTTCTCTAAAAATCACTGTGCAAGTCTCTCCATACGCAGTCGTCGTTCATAATGATGTGACCACCGAAATACACAGTGGTACAACAGTTCCACCACACTGACCACGGTCACCCCCACCAGCAACACCCACTGACTGCCTAAGAAAGCTGGAATTTAGAAATAATTACGTAGAATATTATTTCATTTATTTGTGCGTAGGTGTAGGTGTAGCATAATAAAAAAATGGGAGAAAAAGAGTTATTTTACTAGGAAACTACTAGGTCTTTTATTAGATATATCGTTTCTTACTTAATTTTTTTTTAAAATAACATGTTTATATAAATATTTTTTATAAAAAAATCTTTTTTTAGTTAGTAATAAAATTCATCATAGCAAAATGGTGGGGTCGTTAATTCAATTCCTATCAACTAAAAGTAATAAAATTCACCAGCTAAGTTAGTCAAAACTTTAAGAATTAAAATAAACATTTCTTTTCTCATAACGAGTGTCCATCGATTCTCTCCGTTTGACTTACATAATAAAAAAACATTAATAAAATAGACAGTAGATTGGGATAATTTACCTACAACCCCATACATTCGCAAGGTAGTCTCCAGCACGAAGATTTCGCGGTCCTCCGACGTATAGAACAAGCGGACTACTGTTGTGTTTGTTAAGTCGAGGCCTTTTCTGTAATGTTATTAAAATAGATAGGGATTTTTTTAGTGGAGGCGATTAATAGGCAGGCTAAAGAAATGAAAAGGTTACATGTGAATTAGATGAATGCGTAAAGATAAGACAAGTTGGAAGCGTTTTGATGGAGAAAGTCTTAACACTAGGTTCTTATGCTTCTTTTGGTGCCTAACCCACGACGTGTGGGATACAGCGTGAAGCTTTTTAACTAAAATTATAGCATATTTAAAAAAAATCTGTAAAGATAACAAAAAAGATCATATTAAAACATAAATAAGAGACTGGTGATATCGTGCCATGCGTGCGAGCGTGTGAATGTACACGACATACGACACGACACGACATGAACACGACAATCGTGAGTTCAATTTTCACTAGAGGGAATAAATTGTCATCTACTTCTAAATTTAAATATGTCAAGCTCGACAATAACTCCGTTTCCAACGCAGCGCAATTTTCGAGACACTCAAGACGCGATGTCTCGAAAATTGCGCTGCGTTGGAAACGGAGGGTCCTAACACAAGGTTCCCTTTCGAAGAGCCCTGAAAGCCGTGAAGCTAATAAATAAAAACATACAAGAAGTGATTGTAAAACATGTTGTGTGTATGAAGAAGCGGAGTGACGGAGGAGTGCACGCGGTAGGAGGCGCGCGCGCAGTCCGCGATGCACTCCGCGCACTCCACAGAGTTCTCCATCTCCTCGCGCAGGCTCACGTGCGACGAGTCGCCCGGGTACAGCCACGCCAGCTTGTCTGTAGGGCCGTATATCTTTGCTTATCGGTACTAATATTATAGAAGATTGTGTCTGCTTGAACGCGTTAATCTCAAAAATTCCTGGTTCGAATTGATAAAAATATTTTTGTTTTGGATAGCACATTTTACAAGAAACGTATATTATACAAAGTAAGAAGGTAAAAAAGTAAGAAGATACGCTTAATTGCATGCAAGAGCGCCTGGTCGGTCTCCAGGAGGCGCGACAACCACAATTTAAATACGTTAATTTTTATACGTTTTCTAAATAAGTATGAAATATTTAATATTTTCATTTATACACACTGGAGAAGAGGCAAAGCTCGGCGTTGAAGTCTACCACTCAACACGTAATGCCTCCAGAATACAGCGGAAAGTACTGAGCGGAATGTTTTAACAAAAGGTTCCCTCTGCTTACACTGCTGCATGCTGGATAAATCGTGAAGGAAAACCACACAGATTACAGACGCACCAGTGTACTTAGCAATACAGTGGTTGTGCTGCAAGGAGCACAGCGGGGCCGCGTCGCTGCGGAAGGGCGGCAGCGTGTGCGGCGCGCAGCGGCACAGCGCCGCCGACGCGCGCGCCCGGCACGCGCCCACGCAGCGCGCCCACACCGGACGCGCCGACGGGCGGCAGCCCAGCTGTGGGAAACGGAAACGTCTCAATGGGTACGGAATGTTTTGTCACTAGGTTCCCAGGTTCCCTCTGCCTACCATGCTATGGACGGGATACAATATAAAAAAGAGACATGGCAACGGTGGCCCGTAACAGGCGGACCTTCCACCGAGACACCGTAGTGGCACGCGCGAGCGATGCTGCTGCATTGAGATGCAGCAGCATCGCTGTAGGTGGAAAAGGTTTCCGCTCGATTTTAATGGATAGTATCAGGATTTCCTTGGATGAGTCCCACATAAAATTGTAATTGATCGTTGTGTGTACGTAAAAGATATTTAAGAAAATGTATTATTAGGATTATTTATTATACGGGGTGAAAGTGTCAGCGCTCCTTTTACGGAAACTATTTTAAACCCATACAAATAATACAAAACCCATACAAATAATACAATATAAAAAAAATTAATCAAGATATCTCAACAGTTTAGATGTAGGATTTTTTTTCATTTCACGATGTTTATCCATACCTGTATTTCGTGTGACGCAGTTACGCATAGATACCAATAATGTAAACACTTACTACTACAAAAATACTACTAAGGGTTAATTAACTTTGAACTTTGCCGCCAATACCTACGAGTCGATTTCGGAATGAGGTGTATGCGGCGGTTTCCCTTTAATAAACCTATCAATATAAATCAATGTGTGCGTGCGTCGTTCTTGACAAATAGCGTTTTATATTACAACAATAATTTTATTATTTATTTTGTTTGAAAAAATCACTTTTTTATCTTTAAAAAATTAATTGTATTAGGCTTTTATAGAGTAGTTAAAACTGTGGTTTAATTTAAAGTGGTGCTGACACTTCCAGCCTGTAGAACCCAAAACAATGATCTTAAAATTTTTGTCGTGCGTTTTTGTTGTATGCGTGTGTGCACGCTAATTTCAAACACCACTTAAAAGATTTATATCAACAGTTATACAATATTTTATTCGACATCTTTGGCTTATTACACTGTTCAAGAATATTTAGAAGATAAACATGTATGGAATTAATGTCTATTGAATGTGATGCAGGATAGCTGCCAGTTAATGTAATAAAACTATATATTATACCATTGACTTTGAAAAGAGCAACTGTTGAGTTTCTTGCCGGCTATTCTCAGACTCAAAACTGCCTTCCAAACCGGTGGGAGCTTTTGTTTTGTGTTTATATGTTCATTCAACGATTCAAAAGTGCTTATAAAAGTTTATTTGAATAAAGAATATTTTGGATTTGAATTTTAAATTTGAATTTGACTACATTGCAATAAAATAACTATTCTTCATTGAATTGACTAAAACCATAGTTTAGATATCATATAGATGTTATTTTAAAATTATAATGGTATTAGAACACGAAACTAATTTAAATGAATAGTTGTATAGTTAATAGTATATATAGTTAGTAGTAATCATAATCGAGGCGTTGATTAAAGATAAAGTCTCACCCAGTCATCACTTCTCCCCCATAGAGAGCGCCCCGCCACCCGCACGCTCGGTGTCACGCGCACGCGCACGGCGGCGTCGCGCGGCGCTGGCACGCCTACAACCACGCCCGCCTTCGCCGCCGGGTACTGCCAGCCGTCGAATATGTATATCTATTGATTATAATCATGTTTTAATATTTCAGGTAACGTTTAAAAATGTTGAATTGTTGTTGTTGAAACTGTTCAAACCCCTTGAGTGTGACCTAGCTTATCCAGCTACGAGTACGTAGAAATACTAACATTATACTAGCATTATTATCTTCGGAAGTAGTTTATGTATGCCTACATGTATTATTATCATTTATTTTATTTATTTTTTCCTACTTGTATATATATTTAATATATATTTAATGTTTATATGTATATTAAATATATGGATATGTATCTATATTATATAAGTATGATATGCATTGTATGTATAGGTTTTATATATTTATATATACATATATTTATATTTATATATATATATATATATATATATATATATATATTTAATTAAGTTTATTCACGTCACTTTGCACCACATTATGCTCTTACTTTTAGATGTATCTTATCCTAAGATTGGTTGCCTGGAAGAGATCACTTTCAGTGATAAGGCCGCCTTTGTGCATATTTTAACCTAAAATTTTGATGTAATCAATCCTGTTAAAGTGTGCAATAAAGACTTTTTATCTTTATCTTATCTTATAGATAAATTATAAAAAACGTATAAGAATCTCCACTCCACTCTATTGTCCGACGATGATGTAATTTAAATTAAAATAAAAAAAAATGTTTCTGTAATACATTGTTCCTAATAAAATATTATACAGTGTTCTTGTAAACACCACTTTAAATGAAACCACAGTTTTAAATACCCCATAAAAGCCTAATACAATTTAAATCAAAAAAATCCCAAAAATTCAAGTGTTTTTTTTACACAAAGTAACTAATAAAATAATCGTTGTAAAATAAAACGCTATTTGTCAAGAACAACGCACGCACACATAAACCTATCAAAGGGGTATGGGTTTGAAATATTTTTATCTATATGCTGTTAAATATATGCCGTAAAAGGAGCGCTAACGCTTCCAACCTGTATATGTACTAGATTTTACTTTTGTACGTACGTTTTTTGTTTTGTACGTAGTGCAGTCGTAAAGTGTCTGATTGTAAACGCGATAGATGTGGACTCGATTTCCACTCTGGAAAATATTCATATTTTTCACAAAAGTTTCGTTCACGGCTTCGCCCCCTTAAACTACACAATTATTTACTAACTAATCTAAATTACTTTCGTGTTCTAAATAAAGGCTGCACCTAATTCATTAAACTATTATTTACAACAATTTAGTGAAACAAAACAATTTATATTATTATATTTTTTATTTATGAATTTTGTCAAAATACAAAAGTGAAAACTGCATTTAAATTAGTTTACTAATTTCTTCCTTTCTTTCTTAATTTCTGCCAGAGACTAGCTTTCCTCTTTCTATCCCGCTATTTGGGCAAAACGTGACATTGCTTTTATATTTAGATTTTTTTTCTTACATTAAAGCCATCAAGCGGACGTAACAGCGTGGTTATATCATCCGGTAGTTCCCGCACCACGACTGCGAGCCCGCTGTCCTCGCCCGCGAGCCGCGACCCGTACACGGGGTTGTTTTCATCCATTGGACTGTAAATAAACGTTGTTGTTGTGTTGAAGTAAAATGAATGATGGTAGTATGAAAATAATTAAATTTAGAAATATTTTTTTGAAAAATTTTCGATAGTCCTAAGTAACCACTGGCAGCCGAAGTCCACTGAAAAATTTGTTGGGACACTAGATCCGACCATTTGTAGTTCGCTTATGTCTCCCCGGTACGGTCAACGACACTTCAGTATGTTTTTGTTCGAAATGTTGGGTTTTCTGAAATGTATTTTTGCATACACAAATAGTTAACATTAATAATAGTAATAGATTTACATACTGATATCTAGAATTAAACACACAGCAGAACCCGGTGCTAGTGATGCGCTTGGCGAAGAGGCGTCCGCAGCGCTCGCGGCGCGCCTGCCAGCCGCAGCGCGCCAGCACGCGCCCGCAGTCCGGGCTTAGCTGGGAGACCGCTTAGATAATTGTTACACTTCCATTTCTCACTTTCCGAATTGTCGGAACTTAACGCCGCGCTTTGCCTTGTTACCAAAACAAGGAAATTTAAATAATAAATATTTTAATTTCTCGAACTGGGATTCGAACCCACAACCTGTCGCGTTTACAATCGGATGCTTGTGCCCCTATGCCACGACTTATAAAATTTATTTAAAAATTCATATCGATTTTTTATTATTTTTATCTTTACATACACAAAACAACGGCCGTTGTTTGACCATAATATTTATAAATATTTTAATATTTTGAACTTTATCTTAATAAAAAAATAATATAAACAAAATAATCTTTATTCAATTAACCCATTGTTAACACGCTAGTATCTTGAACCGCCAAGTTACATAAAAATGTCAGTACTGTCAGTCCTACCATCACCTTGGAAAGCAGTTCGATATCATACCTTATACAATATATTAGTAACGTTTGACTCGTGAGCGACTCTCTCTAAATAGGACTCAAAGTGGAAGTCAAAGGGCACAGGACGTCGCGAGTGCACCGCACCGAACGCGAGCAGGTTTCGCTTGATTTCTTCTAAGCTATATGTATTGTTTTTGTCCAATGAATATCTGAAATAGCATGCTTAAATAATAATATTACAGAATTAAATAACATTTAATTAAAGTAAGTTAAGTTAAGTTAACCAACCAAAGTAAAGCAAAGATTTCTAAAATTATAAGTGCTGATGGATAACATGTATTATTAATTAACAAGAAAATATGTATCAATATACAGTTATTTATTTCTATGAATAAAAAATGTGTTAAAAATATAAATAAAATTGAGAAAAAAATATAATATATTAATGACTATTTTGTTTGTATTATATTAAGAACGCCTTACAGCACTATCTTAGCAAAGTTGAAATATTACATAATATTATATGAAAACTGCTAGGCGTTTTCAACTGTTAAATTAGTACTACTCTCATCAAATAAAGCACAACCAGACCAGACTTTATTTAACCACACCAATAAAAAACTAGATGGATTGAGGTCAATCGTGGCGCAGAGGCACAAGCTAAGTTAACGTAACGAATTTTGACAAATTGTGAATTCTATTACCACTTCAAGAAATTAAATATTTATTTTTTGCATATCCTCGATCGTTAAGTACGGAACCTAATAAGGAATGTTTCTAGAATTCGGTGGAAAGTATGGAACAGAAGTGCCTTAACACTATAATTCCAGGTTCCCTCTGCCTACCCTGTTATGTGCAGAATAAAGCGTGAAACTAAAAAAAAAATAAAGTAAAAGTAATGAAGTAATTCTATAAATTCTCTTTTCAATCGTCACTAAAACCAAAAAACTCACACATGTTGAGCGTATTGTTCGAGGGCAAGTCGACTGATCAAGTTAAAGCTGCATATGGCGACGGCGGGGAAGTCCTCGTGCCGCGCCATGTACGAGTCGCGTTGCTCCCACGCGGTCAGCCGCGGGGAAGAACTGAGGTACGACAGGTTGTACACCAGTAAAGATATGCCAGCACCAGTTGATAACAACACTGCTAATAGGTAGCACCATCTGTTTTTAACCATTTAATTTATCACTATTTAATTTTATATAACAGACAATGCTAAAGCTTAGCGTTTTTGTTTTTTTTTTATCTGTCAAAGTACAGAATCGTTAAGGATGTTTCTCAACTATTCCATTCAAATAAATTTATATACATGGATACAGTATGGAAAACTCAAAATGGAATATGAAATAAAAAAACCTCGCCCCGTGGTCGAATAGAAATAATTGTTAATGACGCATTCAGCTAGTTACATGGTAGCCTAAAAGCTTTTCTCGATAAATGGTCTATCCAAAATAAAAGGACTTTTTAATTCGAGTCTATAGTTGCTGAAATTAATACTTCCGACCAAAGAAATTCTTCAGCTTTGAAAAATTGTATAGATAATTAAGAGGGAACGAGGGCAGGCAGAGAAAATCTGGGAACCTAGTGTTAAGACACTCCGTTCCCAGTGCGACACTTCCGTTCCCATTTTAATATTGTTTGTACAGTTCCCACTTTCTACCGAATTCTGCAGGCATTTCGTGTTGTGTGGCGGAACTCAACGCCGTGCATTGCCCGAGCGACAAAATAAAAATATTACTTAATTACATTTTACACCACACCTAGTTTTCTAAATAAGTATTTTTCTTTCCTAAGTGTGGAATAACACTTTAAAAATGTCAAAAAAAATAATAAATAGCATTCTCTCTTCCCAAACGCTAATTTTAAGCAATTCTCTTCGGGTAGCGGAAATTTGTAAAAATCACCCTACAGAGATGCTAACAACATATACTCGTATAAGTTGTAACAAACGTATAAGAATTTCGACGTAGCTTGAAGCGAATGTATGGTTTAGTGATAAGAGCGCTTGGACGGTTTCCAAAGGGCGTGGGTTCAAATTCCGCTTCGTTCAAAATTATTACGAGTATACGTTTTCTGAATAAGTATTAATTAATTAAATTAGTGAAACTACATATCTATACCTCAAAATTTTTGGATTACTCCTATCAGCCACATATGTGATGCCTTCCACAGAACAGTTCTTGTAGAATTCCAACATTGCATCGCTAAAACTCTTTCTCAAACGAGTTTCAAAAGGAGACAGACCCTTAAGCCCAAATTTAAAAGGGCGTGAAATATTTAAGGGTGGTTTCCTAATTTCCCGAGACCACAAATCAGGGTCCACAGTCCTCATTGTTAAACGGTACAATCGACATTGACGTTATTTGTTAAAGTTCGTGACAATATACAATTAATTATAGATTATTTAATTCGAGAGCAAGGTCTAACGTCACTACCAACACGAAAACCGATAAACAATGCTATTGTAATTTAAATTTTATATTATGTTGGGAAAATAAAGAAGTTTAAATGGAATAAATTGAAGTAATTATTTTCATTCCAATATTAATTAACAAAGAAAATGTTAGTGACAAAACTCTTGTGTTGCTTTTATATTATATGTTTAAAAAAATCTAAGCTAGTCTAAAGCTTAGTCTCTCCTAAAAAGTAGTCATAACGTTCAATATAAATTAGCAAAATAAAATTCAAAACTTACAATATAATAAAGCTTACTAATCATGAATTTACAATGACTGATATTTCTATAGATAATTTTTTCATACATCACCTACTGACAGACACGGAAGGAAAATGAAACACAATTTTACTTGGTAACTCTTATTTTCAACATTTATTTTCATTTAAATTTTACATTTAAAGTTCAAATATAGTAATTATTTATACATAAATATATTTTTATAGATATATGAATAAGAATAGTTTAATAAATATAAATGAATCTAGTCTTTCAGTAGCATTTTATTGGAAAAATAATTTATTTTGAAGTATGATACAAAAATAAAGTTATATATTACAAAAACAATATTATAGTTATGTTACAATAGTGCTTTAATATAATTTATATTTAAGCTATATTTAAGCATTACATCATATATGTATCTTACATACAGACATACATACAAAAAATGTCTTACGTCATACAAATAACAATTAATATAATAAAACAAAAGATGTTGAAAATGATAATGTTAATTAATTATTTGCGCTATTTTTATATCACAATATAAAATTAAAAATGCAATAAATTACGTCATCTACATTATATTGTGCGATGCAGAGAATACAGAGAACAAAGTGACACGATTCTCCTTTCTCCTAAAAATTTCACAGACTAGTCGTTAAGACATATTATAATGCAGTGTGAGAGCATATAACTGTGCAAGTGATGGTCGTGGATTCGATTCCCTCTTAGGAAGAATAATGTAAATTATAAGTATAATTTTAAAGTTTTATTTGTATGACGTAAAAATAATATAGAGAAATTTCAATACTATTCTACGAATACTGATGGGGCATTACAGAGACATCTACTTGCATTTGAACTTGCGACCCTCATTGAATGGAGGCCGCCGGTAACCTAACACTAGTGCACCTTTGGCGTCAGGGACTAACAATAAATAAACAACAATTTACTTATGAATAAATTAAAATTATTAAATATTGTAGCTAATTAAATATTTTAAAGTGCTAATTTTTTTTAAATTTCTATAGGCAATTAGGAGAAGTGAACAGTCTCTCTGTGGTCTACTAAATAGGTGTATAATAGCGAGAATGTATTTTAAATTACTTTAAAGATTAAATAATTTAAAAAAATCGAATTTAAATTTTAATACACTTTTAACTGAAAAGATTTTTATCGTTCAGATCGATGTTTTACTTTGTAATTTAATAATTCATACGAATAAGAATTAGCAATTAAATATATTTAGTTAACCATACATATGTTATTCTAAATAAACTGTTAACAATAATATTTTTTATTCAAACAGTACTAATTATAGGAATTTCAGTGAAGTTTTACAAAAAGATATTACAGTAAATATAATTTTAGTCTATAACAACGTAATGTGTGCTTTAAAGATTTACATACATAGGCTAGTAACGTTTTTTTTTTTAAGTTTTTCTTTAGTATACAGCGTGTTATAAAAATCCAAAACTAATTCCAAAAAAATATTTAAAGCCAATCAATTTACGAGAACTAGGCCATAATATACATACTGTTCGCAAGTTTAGTGTTCTTAGTTTGATAATTAATTCGAATTTGAACCTGCGATCTTCCGTTGAGTGCGTGGGTGAGATCAGACGAGTGTGGGCGCGGGGGGGCGCGCCGCGGCGGGTCACAGGTACGCCACGAACAGCAGCATGGACAGCAGGAGGAGAGACACTCCCCCTACACTCAGTCGTGATGATTTCGATAGTATCCCCTTCCCTGGAATTATTTTTTTATTATTTTAAATTATTTTATATTTATTTTTATATGGAAATAGGAATATTTTTTCTCCACGCCGTATTCAGCATATAGCAGGGTAAGCCGAGGGAACTTAGTAAACTAGTGTTAAGACAGTCTCTTCCCATTAAGACACTTGAGTTCCCCACTTTCCGTCGACTTCTGGAGGCATTGTGTGTTAAGTGGAGGAATTCAACGCCGCGTTTTGCCTCGTTATCAGAGCAAAATGAAAATATTTCATTTTCTTGAGTGGGATTTGAACGAGAACCGGAGTCGAGCTTGTGCCCCAGCGCCACAACTCGCCTTAAATATTTGAATTATGCGAGGATAACATATGTGGGCCCGTTGTAGCACAGTGAGAAAGTTAACGCGACGGTTATGGTTTCAACACACACTCGAAGTAATAATTATTATTATATTTCAATTATTTTGATTTCTACGCTCTGGAGGACGAAGCGCGGCGTCGCACTTCGTGTTCTGCCAGACTAGAATTGCCTTAACGCTGGGTTAAGTATGAATATTCTGACATGCGGGAAAGAGCGTGATGTTACTGTGTATGTAAAGTCTCTGTTTAAGATGAAAGAACACTGGATGAATAGACCAAAATCGTCACTTTATTAACTGTGAAACGGTGATATTATTTAATTATATCACAAATATCATCAGGCGCAGAGGCACAAAGTGTGACTGTAAATGCGACTGGTTGTGAGTTCGATCCCCACTGGAGGAAATGAAATATTTATTTAAATTTATATTTCCATTTCTTCGCTCTGATGTCGAGTCAAAGAGTTCCGCTACTCAACACGCAATGCCTCTAACATTCGATACAAAGTGTGGAATAAAACACTCCGTTACTTGACACTAGGTTCAGTCTGCCTACCCTGCTGTGTGCAGGGTACAGCGTGAAACAGCTTTTTTAAAATTTATAAATATATAAACTTGAATAATTTACTTACATATAGATATTTGTAAAAACAAAACAAGAACAAGTACAAATCAACGTGAAAACCACTTTTTATTGAGTGACAACTACTACACACTATTACTAAACTAGCTAAGCTTTTAAACGACAGCACATTATCTAACAAATATTGCTAAAAATACGAAATTCCACACAAAAAACATAACTAAATATCTACTTAATATTTCCTCAGGTCATATCGCGACTAACCTAACGGAGTGTCGAGGAGTCCGTCGCGGGGCATCGCCACGCTCCAGTCACCGTGTGACCAGATGTACAACCCTAAATGTAAGGAAAGTAAGGAAATTATTCTAATTTTAGCGGAAAATGATCGCGAAATGACCCGTGAAAATATTATGGTTAATATTTTTTTTTATAAACACAAAGTGAATGTAATATTCAGTTATTGAAAGTTAACAATGATGAAAAATAATGAAAAGTGAAACGATTAAACAAAAAATATATAATTTCACGAAATATCCAAACCCTACAAAAATATTTTAAAATTTATAGAAACGAATCTTTTCTTTGTTTCACTTTATTGTTCAAAAAAAATGTATTAAAAATAATATTTAGGTTGAATCTCTTCATCACCAGAGCGACTCTACAGTTATCTTTTTGCTTTTTCTCAAATCATCATATTCTTACATAATCAGAATAACCAGTATGCCATCATGGCTAGGAATTAAAAAAAAAATACATACATCTAGCAGCAAGTTTCTTATAGCAGCAACAATCACGTAGCCTCACGTATCTCACGCAATCATGGGCCAGGGGCTTGCACCGATGGGGGCCCACATAGCACGTATGAGGCAGCCATGGAAACGGCTCGGGCAGGTAGTGCCGCTCGCAGCAACAGTGGTCAGCAAGCACTCGAGTTTCACAGTACTCCATTTCCCGGCGGGAGCACGTTCCACATCCTGGCGGAGGGTCTGGAACTGAGGAAGTATTATGGTGTAGTGTAAAATAGAATAGGAATTTCTGTTATATTTTTGTGATACACAAACTGAAAAGAATATGAAGAAAAATAATTCACGTTGTATCCCGCTTGTAGTAGTTTTCGATACAATGCGTGTTAAGAGGCGGAACTTAACGCAGCGCTCACCCTTTGTTGCCAGAGCAAGGAAATAAAAATAATTCACTCCTCCGAGTGTGAATCGAACCCACAATTGTCACGTTTTTGTAGTCAAACGCTAACCCTCTGCGCCACAATGAGCCCAAACTTTCCTTCTGTCTACGATTTTACTTGTTCTTTTCTTAACTACTAAAAATATGATTTAATAAATAATTAATACCTAGTAACTAAAATGGGATATACGATATATAAATTACTAATATACTTTATCTTGTAATGCTACGTACCAACTACTGTAAGATACACATATATTTAAATTTAGAATTTGAATATAGGCGATATTGAGTTAATGTTTATAATTTGTAGGAAACAATTAATTATAGACTCTACATTTACCAAAATTTAAGAAAGACTAAATTTCATAGTCTAAAGTCTAACTTGGTCTAAGCCTGAATCAGAATAATACAAAGGTGTTTAAAATATTTCTGGTATTTGAAAGAAATAAAGAAAGGACGTAATGAAAGATCAGTGTAAGTGATAAAAAATTAGAACAAGTGAATAAAGTGTTATATTTGGATATACGAGATGGATGTGGAAAGGCGTATTGTTCCCGGTAACAGGGTCAACGAAGCCTAAGTTTCGATGAGACAGCGAAACGTCGTCGTATACAATGCAATATCAACGCTGTTATACGGCAACGATACGTGAGTATTACAAAAAAGTGAAAAAAAGATGAATGCTGTGGAGATGCGATCTCTTTTTAGGATATGAAGAGATGAAGAGATAGGCAGAATGGCAGGTACTAGCGAGTGATGAAAAAATGGCAAAAAAAGGTTTATCATCATAAACTGAAAAGTGACTGGCAAGAGAGATACAGGAAGGATACAGGAAAACACAGTATCAAAATACTGGAGGAAGGTCACGTAAAAAGCATGAGGACCGTCCGGAGGGCATGTATGAAGAGGTTAATGACAGTGGACGAGGCGAAAGAGGTATGTAGGGACCGTAGCGTTTGGCACTCCGTTCTCTCTGACTACCTCGTTAGGGATATAGCTTGGAGCTAAGTTCATTTAAATTTCCTACTATTTTTTTATCTCTAACTAGATATCTAAGTACTTATTTAGAAAACGTATAAAAATTTGAACGTAGCGGGACTCGAACCCACGCCTCCTGGAAATCGACCTGGTCGGTTTCCAGGAGGCGTGGGTTCGAGTCCCGCTACGTTCAAATTTTTATACGTTTTTTAAATAAGTATTTTTCTTTTCTAAGTGTGGAACAACACTTTAAAAATGTTTAAAAATAGATATCTAAGTATTATACATTCGTTTAAAATTACAATAAAAAGACAAAACTAAAACCCACGCTTAACAAAAATACCTATAAAATCACGAAACAGAAGCAGCTAGCCTCATTCAGTATTCCCATCACTCCCGGACGCGCCGACCTCTCCATAGCATCGCAATGACATACTCATAGACTGCCATATCTTATTGCGTAACACGCTGGACAATGGTGGCTGGTTTTTTGCATTTTGCCCACCGTTCGTATTATTTAATGTATTTAAAATGCATGGCGGGTGCGCAATTAGGCTTTACAAGTCGATGTTGTCGTAATCAAATTGTTTTAAATACTTAATTATGCTGCGACTTTCGTTTGTTTGGAGGTATATATGAGTTCGATTTTCCATCGAGGAAAAAATGTTGGACCTATACTAATTCTAACTTTAGTCCTGTGTGGATCTTGTTTTTTTTTCAGTTTCACACAGTGTAATTTAGCAGGGTTAGGCAGTAAGAACCTAGTGCTAAGACATTTCATTTCCTACTTCCCCTCGAAGTTTTGCTCAACGCTGCGCTCTGTCTTGTTATCAAAAGGAAGAAATGAAATTATTAATAAATAACAATTCATTTCTCCGAGTGGAAATCGAACTCACAACCGTCGCGTTTACAGTGACACGCTTGTACCAGTGCGCCACAATGGTTTCTAATATTTAAAATATATTATGTATAATTTATACCTGTATATTTTACATCCTCTCTCAGAATAACTTAAATAATTGTAGATTATTTGAAACGTTGAAATAATACGAAGTATCGTCAAGAGTGGTCTTGAATAACAATGAAAATTCTATACATTTTTTCCTATTACTAAATCGTACTTATAACAGTCTCCTTCATAGGAGTTCTTCCTTTTAGGTGCATTTAGCGTTGGTTCTTTACCTTCCCAATGTACCTAGGTGTAATCAAGCAACAAAATACATACTTTAATATATCCCATTGTATTTATACTTTTAATGCATTTATTTACCTTAGTATCATCAATTTCACAAAATAATTCGACAGCTAATAGTAAATATACATTTTCTATTCCTACTACAAAAATAAAAAAACAGCTTTTCCACAGAGGAGGGTAGACAGAGGGAGCCTATCGTGAAGACTCCTCTATATTTTATTTAAATAACTACATATAAGTGTGACGATGACAAATCGAAGGCAACAATGATTTCTATAAAATCGCAGTCACTCGTGCGTGAGATTAGATACTTTGCTAAATGTATCGACAAGCTATAATAAAAAAAGGCTTAGTAATAAAAGGCGCTGTGTAAAATTATATTACAAGTACATTAGGTACGTTTAGGTAAAAATGCTGCTTATAACAAACTTCAGGGTTAGTGCGGGTTTGCTGGAAATAATAAATATAGGCATTAGGTACAGAAAATAATATTTTACGAATTACGATCCTGGCAACCTATAAATCAGAATACAAGTGATTTTTGTCTTTTTATAAATATGAATTTAACTTGGAGACCATCGTGGCGCAGCGTCTAAATGTAAACGTGGAGGTTATGGGTTCAATTTTCGCTCTGAGGAATCATTTATTTTCTTTTCGGTGAGTTCCACTTCTCCACACACATTATCTCGACAATTAGTGCGGTGCATATGTAACGTAGTTTCTTAATACAAGGTTCTCTCTGCCTATCC
The DNA here is from genome assembly GCA_013421005.1 of Heliconius erato x Heliconius himera. Lineage (NCBI taxonomy): Eukaryota > Metazoa > Arthropoda > Insecta > Lepidoptera > Nymphalidae > Heliconius > Heliconius erato x Heliconius himera. The sequence continues at coordinate 12,160 of JAATLQ010036436.1, read as the reverse complement.
TGTTATAGGTATAAGGACTACATATAACATACATAGCTAAAATAATTTACAGATATCTTTGATAAATGTTTTTCTGCTGATATTTAAAGTGTTTATAGAGAGAAAATAAATATAATGACAAGAGCCGCTTTAAGCCTATCAATAATAATAGAGTCGTCTAAGTGACGTATGTCATTTGCGAACAATAAAATAATACTTTTCACGGTCGCCATGACGAGAGCGGGACCACGCCCCGCGGCCTTCGGTGGTCGGGATACCTTATAATTTGCACACAAGCATCATCCACTGTTTATTGCGACAAAAATTAATATGTACATAGAGACATGCTTATTATCCTTTTTTGTTGTGTTATATATATCCCGCATATAGCTGTGTAGGTTGAGAGAGCATATTGTTAAGACATTTCCAATTTTCGCTTAATTTTTGGTATAGTGATCAAAAAGTAAGCAGAAAAATTAAAATAGTTAACAGAATAATCATTTTATCGTGTGACGCTTTAAGCTACAATCATCTCATTGCTTTTGTTTCTTAAGTGTGGATTAAAACTTTAAAAATGTAAAAAATATTTAATAAATAGCATTCTCTCTAGCCAATTGATAATGCTAAGCAATCATCTTTGGGTAGCAGAAATTTGTAAAAATCTCCCTAAAGCTATGCTAGCAACAATGAATTGTAACAAGTATATAAATAAGTATTTCGACTTAGCCAGATGAGAACGCATGGCTTAGATGGTCAGAGCGCTTGGACGGTTTCCAAGGGGCGTGAGTACAAATCCTGCTACGTTAAATTTCTTATGTTTCCTAAAAAAAATAATTATTTCACGATTGCCTCGTCAATATCTAAATTTACATACGAGTCGAAGTCGAAAAAATTACACCGTTATCAATATTTACAAAAAGAACGTGACTGCACGATAATTGTCTTTTCTTACTTTCCGTAGAAAAAAAATAAAGCTTCCAAGGAAATAGGCAAAACAGTACTAAGCATTTATTTGACCGAGAATGAAAGTAGAATGGATTCACTAAAATATCTCATAGCATCTTGCATGATGCTATGAGATATTTTAGTGAATCCATAATAAGTAAAACATAGTGAATAATCTTCACGTATCTCCAATGCTGGAGATACGTGAAGATTATAAAAAGGAGTAGACTCTAGAAGACATAACGTTATTAGGGTCTTCTACAATCTACTCTAATAAACTGTAATAAGTATTAAATTAAAATATCTTATTCAATTTCATGTAAATACAAAATATGGATGTAACTTTTTTATACGTTTGAACTTAAAGAAGAAGGAAATATGGATATTTCCTTTAAGCAACCTAGACTCTAGACCAGTGATTCTCAACTACTGTGCCGCGGCACTTTTGTGTGCCGCCAAATTTCAAAAGTGTGCCGCCAAATTTTGCAAATATATAATAATGTTAATATAATTAAATTATATCATTTAAAAAGAATAATATTTTTAACATGAATATATATTTAAATCCCCAAAAAAATAAATTCGTATATTTAAAATTTTTGTCATAAACTATTTATGCAGTGTGTTGTAGTAAATAATTTCTCTTTGTGTGCCGCCAAATTTTGAAATCGTTAAATATGTGCCGCAACAAATAAAAGGTTGAGAATCACTGCTCTAGACTAATAAAAACTTAGTTAAATCTATATAAAGACAAATTACCATAACATTAATTTTGTAATCAGCGATGATTTCATCATTGGTACTTCATACTTGGTGGTGAGTTAATAAATTTATTTTTAATTATTTCTTTCACCTTGCTACCTTCTTAGAAAAAAATCAGTTTCACGCTATATCTCGCACGCAGCAGGGTAAGCAGAGGGAATCTAGTGTTAAGACATCCTGTTCCCCACTTTCCGCCGAATTCTAGGGGCCTTGCGTGATGACTGGCGGAACTTGACACCGCGCTCTGCTTGTACACCAGAGCGAAGAAATGAAAATATAAATGTAAATAAATATTTCATTTTCTCGAGTGGAGATCGAACCTGCAACCAGTCGCATTTGCAGTCACAATTAGCGACACTCACGCCTCACGACTGACCTCATCTTCTTAGGTATTTTGCAATAAACAGATAATTTATTCTTAAATTATATTATTCTTTTAGATTTCTGTACGTCCAAAACTTTCCCAAATTTAGAAAGCGATAGGGGACCCTTTTCTTCAAATATTGTTTCTTGGAATACTAAACAAAACTCTGAATTTAGACCGGAAAAGCGAAAAAAAAAATTATTATACGTACAAATTTAATGTCTTCAATGTCAAATTCAATTAACGTGTCATTACTGACTCTAGCCAGAGTCGTGCGAATGAGTGAGGCCAGTTGTGGCGCAGCGGCACGAAGTGTGACTGTAAAACCGACTGGTTGTGGGTTCGATCCCCGCTCTGGTGTCGAGGCTAAGCGCGGCGTTGAGTTCTGCCACTCAATACACAATGCCTCCAGAACTTACTGACTCTACAAAATAAGGAATCGTCGCGAGAAATTTGAACTGCCACCAACGTGAAGTAACTTATATTATATTATAATTTTAAAACATTAACCACAGAGCTAACTTAATAAACCTCATTATAATTAACAATCAAAAGTGTAATTTCCCAAGACAACACATCTGCATTTGCGAAGTGCGTCGCGCTACTTTCACAGTGGACTTCGTACCGGCTACCCCCCCGCTGTTCCGTGTATACATTTGTTTAGAATGTTAAAAGGAAAAGCTTTGTGTTAACAATACTAAGCCATTGAGTACTTAAAACTTTAAAAGGTAGCAATTTCCTACTTAGTACGTATTTGTAAGGGAATTCTAGTTTCTATTAGGGCGTATGGTGTCTTAACTAAATTCCCTTTACTTATCCAGGAATATAAGAGATATGTTGCTGGGTAATTCGAGGCAAAGCACGGCGTTGAGTTCCTCCACTCAGAACGCAATGCCTTCAGAATTCGGCGGAAAGTGTTAAAAGTGTGAAGTTGATTTATTTTGATTTTAATGAGACATTATCGGGCTTTGTTCTCGTTTTCGCGGGGATTTCGGGAACTCTTCACATTCTGTTCCCCAACACTCACCAGGGAATCTATAAGCCAAATTTCTGATTTCTACGCCGCGTAGTGTAGGTTTGGCTGCGAGTTGTCACTCAGTCACTCAGTAACGTATAGTATTATTAATAAAGATTATTTAATGTAAGATATAATATATATTTAATATATTACAATACAATATATAATATATATTTATATAAGTATGAAATCTAGAAATTATTTTTAAGCTCTTAAACATTAAAGCAGCGTGTGTTCTATCTGTACAAATTAACATTTTATAAATGAGATTTAAGTCTTGCAAATATTATTAACATAAATAAAATAAAAAAGTGAATATATAAATAATAACAATTTTATAATAATTTATATGTAAGTAGTAAATCTTCTCAAGGTGGTATTAAAATTAGTGAAGTTTTTGTTTGAGAAATAATATATAAAATTTGCATACATTCTGAATAAGTGTTTATTTACTTTTATTACATACTATTTTATTTTAGTGTTGTTTTATTTATGACTATAGTATAAATCATTTTGATTTTTAAATTACTCTAAAACGTTCGTCATTTTCATAATCATTACTGTCATTTTACTAATTTAATGTTTTTGTTAGCTCCAAGCTGTATCCCGCACTTAAACAAAACCTGGGAACTTAGTGTTAAGACACTCTTTTCTCATTAAGATACTTCTGTTCTCCAATTTCCGCCTAATTCTCGTGGTATTGTCTATTGAGTGGTAGAACGCAACGCCTCGTTACACCAGAGCGAGGAACTAAGAATATTAAATATTTCGTTTACCCCAAGTAGAAATCGAACTCACAACCGTCGCATTGACAATCACACGCTTGTGCCCCTGCGCCATGACGGCCTCCATTAATTTTTAGATTTTAGTATCAAAAGAAAACTTTTGAAGCAATCGAAAAAAGTTAAAAATCTTAAAATAAAATTAAAACAAAGTAATTTTTAAAAGTAACTGTACAATGTCTTGAAGAATAACATCTACTAAGTGATATGCAAAGCGTTTGTAACCTAACACCGCGGCGTGCACCGTCGGCGCCATTATACTTGTGAAGGGCGACCGGCGATGCTATCGATCCAGAACTGAGTGCGGAAATCCAGCAAGTACTGGGGTGAAGCGATGATATCATCGTGATTCCTATAGCATATAATACTTCGTGTGGTTGTGTGTCGCTTTAACGTATGTAATTACTGTTTTAAGTGTTCGTGTTAGATGTTTATTTTATTTTTTAGTTTTTTTTTTCTTTTCCATTTTCTAGAAATATATAATAAAATTTTAAGTAACTTTATTGGGTCAAGTCATATTCAACTTACTTTTGGACTATATTTTAGGACTGTTAAAGTCATAAGTTAACCGCTTTGACAACAAAAAAAGTGCGACGTTAAGTTCCATCACTCAACACACTATGCTTCGATAATTGGGCGAAAAGGTTCCCTTTGCCTACCCTGCTATATGCATAATACATAACTTGTTAAAAACTGCATAATTTCTAATCTAAAACTATAAAAATTTTAATTCAATAAATGTAGATAGATATATTTTCTTATTCAATTAAACCCTCTTGTGGGCACTAAACACTATTTATGTCAGTTTTCCAAGTGTCAGTCACTATATATAACCTTGGTGACATGACTGACACAATACGTATAATGAGCTCATCCAATTAGCCATCTGATTGTTAGTGTGACATAATTGTAAGGTGCAGGACTACCATTGCACGATATGGCAGCACCATGAAATATAAAATAATAAGTTTTATCGTTTCTTAATAAGTAAATATTTCTCCTACTTTAACAAGTCTCCTTCCTAGTTACGACATCTGGTCAATAATAATAAACTTCGCGAACTAAGGATCGAAAATTAACTGAAAGTCTTAGAAATTAATAAGAAAAGAAATTTTACATTGAACTTTAATATTTACACTAATAATACCTAGAGGAGAGTTTACGACAAAAGTGAATAAATAAATTTTCTATTTCTATCAAGTTATTTTGTTTAATTAATATTAATAGTTATATAATAAGTTTAATAAATCCACATTATATCAGATATATAGATTGATGGAAACTTGTCTTAAGACACTCCGTTCCTCACTTTCCGAGATATCGCATGTTGAGTGGCGGAACTCAACTTCGATGTTTTGTTTTCAAAGCAAAGAAATAAAAAAAACCTCATTCCCCCGAGTTGGAATAGAACCTACAACCGTCATATTACAGGTAGACGCTGTGCTGCTATGACGAAGATCACTAAAAATATATTTTTTTTACAATTGAAGCGATAAGCTAAATGAGATCACGCAACTTTTTAACTTAAATGTCATTCCTCAGAATATCACGCTAACAGAAATATATTTAACAAGGCCTTTAGAATATTTGGGTTTCTACTATATTACCTACTAGTTAATCTATTACTAGATTTGTTTAAAAAAACGCAAAAAAGCAGCATTTCCTTGTTTTTGTACGAGGTTCTATCTCATCATCTCCTCACTTTACGCTCAATTTTCGAGACATTCTACAATAGAAAATATTTGAAAATATAATGATTAGATTTACAGTCACAGTCGTGGCGCAGCGGCACGCAGTGTGACTGTAAAACCGACCGGTTGTGGGTTCAATCCCCACTCGAGGAGATGAAATATTTACTTAAAATGTATATTTCCATTTTCTTCGCTCTGGTGTCGTGGTTAATAATGGCGTTGAGTTCTGCCACTCAACACGTAATGCCTCCAAAATTCGGCAGAAAGTGTGGAACGGAGTGTCTTAACACTAGGTTCCCTCTGCCTACCCTGCTGTGTGCAGGATATAGCGTGAAGCAGATTTTTTTGATGAGGTTGGAACAAATACTCATCATTTTTAGTCAGACGCTGTTCCACTGCGCCAGGACGACCTCAATCAATGTTACAACAAGTAACATAAAAAAAATCATTTGAAAGTTACCAAATATCGATATTGTCACCCGTATTACTGTGACTTAATACTTTACAAAAGTCATTATTATAAAACAATTGTATTATATATCTTGTGTGTGGCAGTAATCAGTACTTACAGCACGTTATCACTAATAATGAACATAACATAAATGTGGGTTCTAATTCCGCTAGAAACATTTAAAATATTCTTAATCTTTTGGTTTTTTGTCACAGGTCTTAAATTCCAAAACTCAAGAGTATGTCTTTGTTTGGATAAAAGAATTGTGAACAGAAAGGTTTTTAAGTAGATATGCAAACTCCTTTAAGTGTGGGAGATAGAGAAGACTAAAAACATCAGTATCTTTCATTTAGACTAACGCATGACATAAAATAGTTACATGTTATTACGATCACGTTGTCTCTAGTCGTTACGCTAGTTACGTCTGTAAGTGAAACAACAATTACTTAAACAATTCAAGAAAATAATCAAGAGATAAACGCAACGGTTGCAGATTCGATTCCCACTCGGTGAATGCATTATTTTCATCTTCTCGCTCTGGTAACAAAACATAGCACAACACGAAATTTCTTGATCATTTGGCGGAGAGTGGGGAACGGGAAGTCTTTATTATTGACACTAGCTTACCACCCTACCCATCCTACTATATACTGGATGGGTGAAACAAAAGTAATTATAATAATAATAATCAAGAAATAAACTAAACATAATATAAAATCTGTTTGTCTGTGTTTTTTGTTTATATTTAACTCCTTCTTTATCTCTGCCGCTGTAAAGTGACACCTAGTTAATTGTTGCAATTAAAGAATTCAAGTCGTCATTTAAAATTATCTTTCTTGTGACAGAGTGTTGGTGTGAATATGAAACGTTAACAATACTGCTATTATTTTTTATTTCGTATTTTTTTTTTTGTTGCGGCACGCGCGCACATCACGGTAGGCAAAGGGAACCTGGTGTGAAGATACTTCGTTCCCCATGTTCCGCTGAATTTTTGAGGCATTGCGTGTTGTGTGGCGGAACGCAATGCCGCGCCTTGCCTCGACACCAGAGCTAAGAAACAAAAATATTAAACATCTAATTTCCTTGAGTGGGAATTGAACCCACAACCTGTCGCGTATACAGTGACACTTTGTACCACTGCGCCGCCAGTGGTCTCGTATTCTTTTTCCTACGTATATACAATTTGGTTTACATTTTCATTCGTCGCACAATACGTTGTACATACATATACGCAGTTTCCTTTGAAAAATTGTATAAACAAAAATGTGCTAACATCCTTCGTGCAGTGTGGGAACTTGAGGGGTAATAAATCGAATGATTAAAGATGATGCGATTTCGATGATCTCAATCATTACATGATGATTTCATATAGAAGAAGTTAAGTACTAGAGTTTACTAGACTTATGTTTATTATTTGAATTATATTTTTGCTTCGCGCTGTATCCCACACATAAAAATCTGGAAGCGTTGAGCAGCGGAACTCAACGCTGTACGTTTGAGCGAGGGAACCTATCACAAGTGTCCGTTTATTACGAAGACACAGAAGAGAACAAGGAAGTTAAAAATAATATACAATCATTTTTCCAAATGGAGATGTCCCATTTATCATCTGTCTCTATTTAGGACTCTTTTATATAAATAGAATAAAATAAAGCATTGAGTGTTGAGCGACGGAACTCAACGCTGCGACATAGCTAAATTGTTTAAGCAAATTGAACAATTGAAATTTCTTATGGCATTATTCAGGTTAAATATGAGCATGATTAATATGCGGCAGTAACCAACAAGGGCTGTGGGAACATTCTGCAGTTATTTAATTTCGAGATAATCGTACACACGCAAACACACAATTATGTGAAATATACCACATGCATAATATATTGTTTGTTGTTTGTCGTTTTCACTAACTGTAAAAACTTGTGAAACAACAAATACTTTTTACATTACAACAAAAACTGATTCAAAATTAGAGTCGTATAGATGTATACAAAAATATTTAATACATTAATACACCAGTCAATCGCAAGTCAGACTCGCATATCGATGCTTACGTATTAATTTTACAATTTATAAAACTGTAAAAGTTGAATTTTGAATTGTTTGGTAAGAGAGATAGGGTGAGACCTCGATTGACCTTTAAAAACACAGTATCAAAGATACTGGAGGAAGGTCACGTAAAAAAACATGAGGATCCCCGGAGGTTGATGACAGTGGACGAGGCGAAAGCGGTATGTAGAGACCGTAACGTTTGGCGCTCTGTTCTCTCTGACTACCCTGCTGGGTTAAAGCGATAAAGCGTGAAGTTAAGTAAAGTAAGTAAAAGTTGAAAAACTTAAAATTGCAGACGTGTGTATTCATAATGTGTGAATAAACTACAATTATACATTTGTAATATTATTTTTCCTATGAATTTTATATAAATTTTCGCATGTTTTCTTCATTTGTATTACAAGTTCTCACTTTTTACTTTTGCTCTATGTGTTTTGATTACGCGGTGAATTTCGTACAAAATGCAGTAATAACGATGTGATAAACGACTTAGCAGCTTTTCTATTTCTGTGCTTCAAGGGACCGTGGGCCAGAATATTTGATAATAATTTCAGATTGATATATCCACGAGATGATTTTGAGAAAAATGTTTATGAAAGAAGGAAGACGGACAAGAAAGTGATCCAATAAGAGTTCCGTTTTTTAATTTTGAGGTACGGAATCTTTTGAAAAAGTACAAAATTGTGTCATATGACAACATCATTATTATGACATTATAATATTTTTCTTAATTATCTATGACAGGTTTACGAGTCCTCTACCCTTCTTCTTCTCTGTCGTAACACTCTTGTCAGCGGTCGTGGTCATTACAAAGTGACATTAGGGGCAGATGTTATACGCCTCACAAACTTTCGGCACTTATCTCCACTGGCTAAAAGCCTGGTACACTCATGTAAGGGACCCCCTACTGCAGCTTTAATTTGGTCGCTACCCTTACCCTAAGTTTATAGGGTTAAGTTACTGTAGGTATACTATAAACATCAAATTAAATCTAATTTTAGTCACCAATTAGACACAATAAAAACTATAGTAATCATTAAAACTAGTCTATTTTACAATGCTGAGTCATTATAAGTACTTTTAATATTGGACGTTGTGTCCTCGCTCTTTGATTTTAATCTTCTTCATTTTGTAGTCGTTGTGGACTGTGGTATGCAAGCGTTCAGAACAATTTAGTATCAATTACAGTTACATACGGTACAGTCATTGTATATATATTTTAGAAAAACTAGTAAGTACTACCAGCGTATGTATGTATATAGTGTATGAAGCCAGTCGAGGTAGTTAGAGTAGTTTCATTTCTTCGCCCTGACGTCGAGGCAAAACGCGGCGTTGAGTTCCAGAATTCGGCAGAAAATGTGGAACGGAGTGTTATAACACTAGGTTTCCTTTGCCTACTCCGCTGTGTGTGGGATACTCATAAAAAAATGTTAATCTGTACTTAGGGCACTAAATTGCTGGTTACTTCGAATTAATATTATAAATGTTAACTATTTACCTCGTTGTAAACCACCAACTAAGGCTATAGCTATATAGGCCAGCAAGATTTTTTCAATACAAATCTGTAGTTCCTGAGATAAGCAAGTTCAACCAAACAAACATAAAGAGTATAAGCCAAACCATTTTACACCAACCTTGGGAACAATTGCCTAAATTCATCTTTAATCCCGCCGACCTAATTTTACACTTGTCGCTAACGTACCAAATTACATTACTTTACTTACATTAGAGTGTTTACGAAATCCAAGACAAGCTGAAGTACGTAGTTTTTATGAACGCGCAACTCGACGTAAGTAGGTTACTTTGGATATCGATCTGCGATATAAAGCTTATAGGTTCTATTTTAAAAAGTGCTTACAGTATTATGCTTATAATGTTGAAAGAATTATAGATAAAGGGCTTATCATAATTTAGAATTAGCTCTACATTTTCATTACTGGCTCTTATAAAAGAAATTTAAATAAGGAAAACATTGAACAATAAATAAAAATAAATTCCGCACACAGCATGGTATGCAGAGGGAACCTAGTGTTAAGACACGCCGTTTTTCACTTTCCACCGTATTCTAGATGCATTGCGTGTTGAGTGGTGAAGCTTAACGCCGCGTTTTTGTCTCGACATCGGAACAGGAAATAAGAATATAAATTTAAATTAATATTTCATTTCCTCGAATGGGGATAGAACCCACAACTACACACACAATAGCGTTTTCAGTCATACTTTGTGCCCCTGCACCGCGACTAGCCTCACTTTGACTTTATATTGGTCCATTATTGTTATCTAATGAAATAGTATACTTTCAGTTAACTGTAATTCAGACATAGTTCATGACCGTCATGACGACTCATACAACTGTTTTTACCCAACTGCAACGAAACTCAAAAGGAGGGTTATGTACTTAGCATGTATGTATGTGTGTTCGTTTCATTATTTCCTAAAGATACGTTGATGGATTTATTTTGATGGCACGAGCTGTATATTTATTTAGTTTAGTCGGTGATTCTTTTGAAGTATTAAAAATCACCAAGACTACTTACTTTCATCAATATTCAATTCAGCAGCAGCCCGCCTGGCGGCCGTGGTGGAAACGTCGTGCTCCACGTAGTACTCCTCGTACTGCACCTCCACCTCGTGCTCGGTCAACTTTTCTGAGTCGTTTCCACGACTGCTGTTGCTCGGCCCTATGCCTACTGACTTCGCTCCTGATATTGGACGTACCTAGAAGGTTTTTTAACTATAAATATAAGAAACTATAGAGGCCATCATAGCGCAGAGGAGCAGCTTCTGATTGTGAAAGCGACGGGTTTGATTTCAATTCGTGGTGATAAATGATGAGAATTTGTGATTGAATTATGAAATTAATTCTCACTAGCGAACCTACGACTGTCGCATTGTCAATTAAACGCTGTTCGCGCCACAATAGTCATAAAAAGGTATATAAAATGCTTAGTAAAGAAAACTTTCCGAATTTTATGACATTCGTGACAAACTCCACCCTTGTAAAGTAATTAACTTGTGTAATTGTAAAATATATAGCTTACAGTAAGCAAAAGTATAGGAAGAGGGCAATTAAAGAAAAACCCGATCATATTATACCTAAGAAACTTTAGTTTGAGATTTTTTTAGTTTGTTTCGTTAGTTCGTGCTTTACTTTGACAGTATTTTTTTTACAGTATGGTTAATTAGTTGTGGCCCCACTGAAGTTATTGTGTACTTGGAAAAAAAAACAATCAATAGTAACAAAAGTCCTAAAATCAAATTTGAGCAACCATCTGCAGCTAACTTCAGAACAGCCACGACTCGTCGACCTACTATTAAAGGAGTCAAAACTCACAACAACTTCTGGCACTCTGAATATAACATCAGCGCTGAGCGGTAAGGGCAGGAGGGCGAGCGCGACGGCGCGCAGCACCCACGCGAGCAGCATACCATCGCAGTTCCCACACCTCGAAGCAGTAGCTGGCTGAAACAAATTAAATTCCTTAAATTATCATTTAAAATGGATGTTATATTAATAACACTGTACAACACATCGAGTAACCAAAGTATATGCTGTTATCTTTATATTTATTATTGGTAACATCGTTTTATTAATAGCTTCACGTCGTATCCCGCATATAGCACGGTAGGCAGGCACGGTACAGAGATACCTTAAAATCAAGACACTCCGTCCCGCTTTCGACTTTCCGCTTAATTTTCGAGTTTATTACACGTTGAATGATTAGTGGCGAAACTAAACGCCACGATTTCTCTTAATAACACATCGTGGATAAATATAATTTAGGATGATTAACATGTTTGTATCGAATACAAGCATTTAACTTAAAATCTTGTAAGAGAAAAATACGTTCTGAAGTTTTTCCACTACGTCCAATTATTCTTTACTAGCGACCCGCTCGCGGCTTCGCCCGCTTTAACTACTGAATTATTCATATAATGTACCTATGTTTGCAAAGCACTTAAGATTACTAATGTGAAAATTATTGAAACCTTAATGCAACCCACATTTTCGTAGCTCCAATAAGAATGTTCCAATTGTTTAAAAAAATACACACCTGAACAAATGACACAAACAACAGAAAACTTAAACGAAAGAAATTATAAACAACAGACTACCTA
>JAATLQ010036435.1:0-38329 GCA_013421005.1 Heliconius erato x Heliconius himera | reverse complement strand
TTCACCAATTGCTTTGTTTTAACTCAATTTAGGTTCTAAAGTTTGGTTCATCAAAATCGGTTCATTAAAAAAAAAGTTATCGTCATTTGAATGAACTCAAGGCATTAGCTTGCCAGCGAATGTTATATAGAAATCGCGTTGGTATGACCCTGGCTAAAGAATGACATTCGAAACGTCTTGATTATATGACTGTTGATAAAAATATATATTTTTGAAGCACTATTATACAATATTTTATAAAATAAAGTAAACAAGGCCAGTCGTGGCGCAGCGGCACGAGGTGTGACTGCAAAACTGACTGGTTGTGGGTTCGATCCCCACTCGAGGAGATGAAATATTTACTTAAATTTATATTTCCATTTCTTCGCTCTGATGTCGAGGTTAAGCGCGGCGTTGAGTTCTGCCACTCAACACGCAATGCCTCCAGAATTCGGCAGAAAGTGGGGAACGGAGTGTCTTAACAATAGGTTCCCTCTGCCCACCCTGCTGTGTGCGGGATACAGCGTGAAGCTGATTTATTTATTTATTTTATTTTATTATAGTTGTCAATCAATTCTGCTTAAATCAATAATCATGTATTTTAAGCGGGCGAAGCCGTGGGCGGGCCGCTAGTGTAATATATTTATGTATTCATGTTTATCTTATAAGGGTTTTTTTTAGTTATAGTTATATAAATGTACATACAAATATTTATTTGTTCGTCTTCATATCCTTCGTTGGTCATATCCTGTATTCGTGTTAGAGTTCTCAAAAGTTTGTCAACCATACATGGCACTATATTATCTGTGTATATTTCGCTTTGCAGAAAATATGATGCTAAAAACAAGATTTTTTTTTTGCTGTATTGCGCATGATCGCGCACATATCAGGATAGGCAGAGGAAATCTGGGAACATAGTTTTAAGACCCTACGTTCCCATTAAGACACCTCCGCTTACCACTTTCGGCCGAATTCTTTTCGCGGTTGTTCAGTCACACGCTTGTGCCCCCACGCCACGACTGGCCTCACAAGGAAATATTTAAATTTATATTTTATTTATACAATAGTTGCATAATTTAAAAAATCTAGATTTTATGTAACCCAATATTTTCAACTCATAAATCGTCGATTTCTATTTCATACATATTTTAATATAAACTAAATTTAAAATATATGTATGTATATTGTATAATATTAGAAATTATCCGTAACTTTATTTGTGATTAAGTTTTAATAAAATCCTTTTATTCCCGTAAAAAAATCGAAAAGTCATGTCTTAGTGTACTACTTTACTCCCTTACTTCCCTTACATGCAAAATTTTAACATTCTGTGCATTGCCAGTCACTCAGTAAGTGAAGATTTTTAAATATAGGTATCGATTTCCGAAATTGATAAGCAAATAATGTTGTAAATACACTATTGTCAAAAAAATACCATACCAGGCACATCGAAGAAAAATATATTTAAATATTATTTAATTGAGGCTGCCGTGGCGCAGGAGCACAAAGGTATGAAGCGACGGTTGTGGGTTTGATCCCTACTCAAGGAAACGAATTATTATTTCTTTTTTTTTTTCATTTCTTCGCTCTGCATTGCGACAAAAGCTCAGGGTTGAGTTCCGCCACTCAACACGTAATGCCTCGAAAAATTCGCCGGAAAGTAGGGAAACGTAGTGTCTAAGCACTAAGTTCTCTCTGTTTATTTTTTTTTAAATAGATTTGGTGCAAAACTATAATTACTTAAATAAATGCACAAACTTAAACTTAAACTAAATTGTGGAAAACAATAATTTAATTACCATAAAGTATTGAAAATTTAAAAATAAAAAGTAAAACTATTGATACTTTTATATCTAAGTAGTATATAAAATCATTATCTGTTACAATTTTCAAACCATAAAAAGATATCTCTACTTCACATAGAATCTCCTTCTTTTAAAAAAGAAATCGGTTAAAACAATACAAAAATTAGGCCTAAATAAGAAGTATTATGATAAATAGTTACAAATGGGAAAGTCAAAACCAGTCATCTCTCTCTATGACATCTGTGGAACTCTTAAAAAAGCTTCGACATGACATCCACCAAAATTAAAATAATGTGGACGATATTAATAATATTTTTTGTCTACAACAAACTGATTCTGATAAAATTAAGATATAATTGAAATAATCAATTAAAATTATTATTCACTTTGGTTGATTTTCTCTATTATTTTTTTTTATTTTTATTTTTCTGCATGTATCCCTCAAATCATGATAGACAGATGGATAAAGAAAGAAAGAGAGATAGTGATAGAGAAGGAGAGAGAGCGGGCACTCTGTTCTCTGTTTATCGCCTGAATTCAAAACTATGCTTATTTTACAGTGCAACTCAATGCCGCGCTTTGTCTTATCAAGGAATTATGAGACAATAAATATAATCCATTACATTTTTCATTTTACAAGGAATTTTGAAACATACTTTTATTTTCAGACGCCGCCCATTGCACCACGATGGTCGCGAATTATTATTAAAGCACTTTAATCAAATTTAAATTACAAAATATAGAGCTAAATATACATATATCATGAGACCGTCGTGGTGCAGTAGCACAGGTGTGGGATTGTAAACGCGACGGTCATTGGTTCGATTCCTGTTTAGGGAAAAAATATTTAATATTTTTATTTCCCCACCCCCTGACTACAAGGCAAAGTGTTGAGTTGAGTTCCGCAATACAACACGCACGTACACTAAAAATTTTATACGTTTTCTAGTAAAGTGTTATAAGGGTCCGATTTTTGCCTTACATAGTATAGCTTCAAGCCTACTGGATGTATTACTTTAAACTTTCACTTTCGCCGAGATCGCCGAGATTGAAGCACGTACCGTTAAACTATCTCGAATAATAATTATAACTAATATGAAATTACAGCTGTTTTTTTTTATTGTATAACATCTGACTAATTAAATAAGAGTATATACATAATACATACTTCCTATTATGTTACTCAAAACGGTAATTTAAATATAGATTAATAAAATATATTTTGCATTGCAATCGGACATCGTCTGACTCTGACTGTATACACGATGGTCGTATGTTCGATCCATGCTTGGGGTTATTATTTCTCATTTTCTCTTTACCAAGAAACGATATATGGCAACAAACTAATAACTTTACAGAAATCCATGCTCAAGCAATCGTGTACAAATAGTTGATTTACTAATTGAAATCTAGGCTTCATAAATGTTTACTTAGCGAATATTCGCGTAAGAACTAACAACTTATTGATTTATAGCTGTGTATCGGTGAGGGCATGGATTTGATTTCTATTTAAATATGTAGCAGAACTTAACGCCGCACTTGACTCGCCGCCAAAGGGAAGTACTTGTTTCACTGCGACATGACGTCCTCAATATGATAATTAATTATTATTTTATTTTTAATTTTATTAGTTATTTACACAAATTTCTATTAATGTTATAAATAATTTTGTCGAAAATCAGAGAAAAGTTCTTTAAGCCGAAAACAATGGGTTTTGACTACTATATATGCAAAGGATGCTAAGGCTACAAGAATACTTCAAATGACAATCAAACCTATTTATAAAAATAAAAATTTGATCGTAGCCGGACACGCGCGCGTCCGGGAAACTGACCAGGCGCTCTGACCACTAAGCCATATACGTATGTACGTTCTTATAATTTCATTAAATAACTCTTAAAATCTATGTTAAAACTTTGAGCTATATATATTCTTAATTTGAGGCCAGTCGTGGCGCCGGGGCACAAAGTGTGACTGTAAAACCGACTGGTGGTGGACTGGGCGGGCCGCTAGTTATTAATATAATATGCAAAGGAGACTGAAACTATTCCATACATTTTTGGGCCCAGAATGTAAAGATATGAAAATGGTATGATTTAATAGATTTAGGTACATCATTCCCTCCCTGAAAACTATATAAATTTTGGCAATCTGAGAGCTGAGTTATTAGAGATTTGATAAAAGTGAGGTTAGGTTCGCAGCACAATTTCTTGAATATCAACTTCTATAAAATATGTGATTACTGAATTGTTTAAGCATTAATGTTTATTATTTATAAATAAAAAACATTTTAATGAATATTTTATATAGCTTAGCGTATATAGCTTCCCTTCCTCTACGAAAGCTGTCAACTAAAATGTAACAGAAATATATTTTCCTGCTTATATGTCGAGATTATATCACA
Organism: Heliconius erato x Heliconius himera; assembly: GCA_013421005.1. Taxonomy (NCBI): domain Eukaryota; kingdom Metazoa; phylum Arthropoda; class Insecta; order Lepidoptera; family Nymphalidae; genus Heliconius; species Heliconius erato x Heliconius himera. The sequence goes on along the minus strand of JAATLQ010036435.1, from coordinate 34,141 downwards.
CCTCTAAGTAACCAGGTTGTGGTGGTTTTCATCGTCTAAAGGTCGTCGGACTAGGGTATTGCAGTGTCCATTGGCTATCCCACAATTCACACAGCGATTCATATCCATAGCGTGGCGGTCGTAAGATCCAAAAGATTTCAGTCCAGTGGGGAAGCGAGGGTCGTACAAAGTAGGCAGAGTCAAAATCCGAGAAAAACAAAACAGTAGTCGTTGAAAATATCAAACAAACGGGAAAACATTCAAAACGTCGATGCGTTATGACACGGAAGTAATGACAGAAGCAAATGTTTTTTTTTTATGTTTTTTATTTAATGGCCTGATTTTGTGATGACAAACAGAAGCAAAAATGCAAAAAATCATTAGACAAGGTGTGACTGTCAATCAGCTGTCACATCTCTGACTTAAAATATGATTGATTTTAATCGATTAAGGATCTAAATCTTATTTTTTTTCATTTTTCTCCACTTCCAGAATGTCAATTAATTTATTATATGCTATTCAAAAATTAAAAAATTAATTGTAATTTTTGAGATCACATCTCAATTCTTTACGTGGTGGCCCAAAAGTTTCATTCTCCTTTCTTGATATAACGACGCGAATCGGATATATTTTTTTGGGAATATGAAAATCATAAATAAAGGTAAAGCACACTATATGAAGCTTTTATTAGCTAAATTGTAATTAATCATGAATAGTCTAGCAACATAAAAAAACGTAACAAAATTAAAATTATTCGTAAACTCTCTAAATAATTAACAAAAAACCAAAAGACAAAAATATCTCATTCGCCACCTTTGTGGGGCGAATGGGATCAAACATAAAATAAATTCTAAATATTTTTTTTTGTAACATAACCTTTTAAATCTTCAAAAAAGATAAAATAATAATTATTGAGATCAATATTAATGACTAACACACAAATCACACATATACGGGCCTTTTCTACTTCCCATATCGGCACATTTTCCTGGCACCGTTCTTCGCATCTAGGGGATTAAATCCAATGATAAGAAACCAATCATGACAAGCCATTTCAACTTCTCGTTTTTACGTTTTGACTTTCTGCAAATTCAAACGCATATTTACAAAACCACTTTAGGTACCACTCCGACGCCGCGGCTTGCTACATAAAGTAAAAAATCTGCTCAGTGTTCTCATCTAATGATGGCTGTCCACCATGTATCTTAATGACACCCTTGGAAATAGTAAATCTTCTTTGTAAATTTGTGCATGGTAAGTTGTGCATCTCAGCAGCTCAACATATGATAATTTAAATAAAATCAGCTTCACGCTGTATCCTGCACACAGCAGGGTAGGCAGAGGAAACCTAGTGTTAAGACACTCCGTTCTCCACTTTTTTGCCGAATTTTGGAGGCATTGCGTGTTGAGTGGCAGAACTCGACGCCGCGCTTGTCCTCGACACCAGAGCGAAGAAATGGAAATATAAATTTAGGTAAATATTTCATCTCCTCAAGTGGGTATCGAACCCTTAACCAGTCGGTTTTACAGTCACATCTGGTGCCGCTGTGTCACGACGATGGCCTCATAAATAAAATAAATGAAAATATTATAAAAATGCTCATTCTTCTGAAAGAAAATTAGATCCACAGGTATACTTTTAATAGTCAGACAGTTATAATATCCGATTAAATGAACTACGTTCACCACTAGAATTTAATATTAACTAGAAGACTCTTTGACGCGATAAAATACGCCTTGCCGTAGCAACGTGTATATCACTTTAGAAGGCGGTATATTGTCAACAATATGCTAGTGCATACTATATATATCTTTTTTTAATTTGATACATACAAAGTTTAACCTTTAGTTCGGTGGTATAGCACGGTAGGCAGAGGGAACCTATTACGTGCTGAGAGGCGGAAATCATAGCCGCGTTTTTGCTTCGATACCAGAACGATAAAACGAAAATATTATTAATAGAAGCCGTCGTGACGCAGGAGGTACAAGGGTGTAACTGCAACGCGACCGCTGCGAGTTCAATCCCCGCTCTAGGAATTGAATGATTATTTCTTAATATTTTCATTTCTACGCTGTAGCACCAAGGCAAAAGCCTGGCGTTGAGTTACGCCACTCAACAATAACTTGAAAAATCGGTGAAACCGAGTACCTTAACACTGGGTTCCCTCTGCCTGCCCAGCTGTACGCGAGATACAGTGTGATTTTTTTTTAAAAGCTAAAAAATAATATAAAGATATATAAATCAAAGACGTAAACACTGTGCGATCACCGTAAAACAATCAGAAAGCACGATGACGTAAAGCGTAAGCCGTAAAGCTGAAGCATAGACGTTGCGCTCGCGCAGAAGTTCTCATTCAGTTGACAGTTGAATGTCGAGAGTGGCAATGTGTTTTTGTGTGTTGTGCTATAGCTAGTGATTATTTAAATAAGTAAGCATTTATTTTTAAATATTTTTTTTATTTTTATTTTCACGTATTGATATCTTTTACGATGCAGATTATTAAGAATTTATTGTTAAGGCTTTTTTAAAATTAATTTTCCGATTGTTTAACATAATATTGTTTTTATATAGTATTTATAATATTTTGCATTAAATGTATTAGTGATATGTCGGCTGTCTTGATACTTATTTCCCTTTAATATACTTAATAATTTATTAATATCATCATACTTTTTCTATTTAACGTTAAATTCAATAAAACTAATTTGTCGCTCAACAACAACAATGATATATTGCGTCTTTTAAAAAAAGAAGACGCAATCAAGATTTTTCAAATAGTCTTTATACACTCACATATTTACGTTTTTTTTTTAATATTAGACTTTAAATTCTAATTTCTACGAAAAGAAACAGTAGTACTGTCACATAAATACGCTGTATTCCGCACACAGCAGGATAGTGTTTAGACATTCCGTAAACTTAACATAAACAATTATTAACATTAAATAATAATACACCTTTGGCTGATTTAATTACCTAACTAGAATAACAAAGAGATTTTTGGATATAGTATATACTACGACGTCACCCAGTGGCCAAGCTTCAATAATTTGGCTCTTAAAGTGCCGAAAAAAAAGAAAGTAAGATAGAATTACGTTTCCTCGAATGCTATATAATATACCGAAATAGCATTTCGACTATAATTTCTTTGTATAAAGGCTATAATATATCACTAGCCACCCAAACGCCGCTTCCTACGCTTATACTTTAGTTTGTTATATTATAGTTAAATTATACACAATATTTACATAAATTGTAGCTTATGCGTTATTCTGATGTATATATTTCTCAGTTTCATCAAAAACCGGTAATTACATTTTGCTTGAAAGTGGAACGAACCCACATCTACATAAACTTTCATATATATTAATAGGAAAGGATAGAATAATATGGAATATTCAACTGAAATAAGATCAGTTGTTTCGCTCAAAAATGAATACGATAACTTATTTCTAACTCTATTATTTATGTTTTAAATGTTTTGAATAACTGTGAATCTTTCAGTTTAATATAGAGACATGAATAGATTATTTGAACATAGTGAAAGCTTCTTACTTAATAAGCAAGAAGGTCTAACTAACAATTTATCTATTATAATATTTTTTATATCAGCTTCACGCTGTATCCCGCACACAGCAGGATAGGCAGAGGGAACCTAGTGTTAAAACACGCTGTTCCCCACGTTCCGCCGAATTATTCAGTCATTGCATGTTGATTGGCTGAACTCAACGCCGCGCTTTGCCTCGAGACAAAAGCGATGAAATGGAAATATAAATTTAAGTAAATATCTCATCTCCTCCAGTGCGGATCGAACCCACAACCAGTCGGTTTTACAGTTACACTTTGTGCCCCTGCACCACGACTGTTATAATATATATTCATATATTCATAATTATAAAATATGAGGCTCTCGTTGCCCTATGGTTCTTTCTACCTACTCTGCTATGTGAGGGATGGCGTGAAGTTAGAAAAATTATATATAAAACTTTCTGATTCTGAATAGCTGATAGACAACGCATAGCGTAGAAACTACGTGGTGTAGACCGCTGAAATTTGGCATGTAGGTTCCTTGAAATGTAGAAAAGTACTAAAGATTTTTCGAAATTCCCACAAGAACAGGGAAAAAAATAATACAATTTATTTCCTATACTAGTGGGTTATATAATAATATTCTTTGAAAATATAATCTTTGCTTTCGTTACATGAATTAATTAGGTTACAGAACATAATATTCCAATGAGATAAAAATTCGTAAATGGCGTGATTTTTCTCTATACCTATACTACTTTCTAACGGCAAACATAAAAAAGGAAATAGAAATTAAATATCAATTATTGAATAAATTACAATTAAACTTATAGAAAATATACAAAGAAATGCTTGTTTTAATATTTAATAAAAAACGGAACAAATATTAAACCTTATCCAAAAAGAAATAATAATTTTTATGAGTTATGCCACTTTATTATTGATCCTTTCTAACATTCATACTATACTTAATACTGCTCATTACTGTTTCACATAATATAATGCTATTCAAGTTAAGAAACTCAGGAACAGGGTCAAAGAAATTTTACTAAATCATTCTGATATTTTCATCAACGTGTTTGGGATAGTATACAGCTTATCCACTTTAGAATATATAATAGAACCGTAGAAAATTATTTAATATCTATACTAAAATAACGCCAGTCGTGGCGCAGAGGCACAGAATGTGACTGTAAAATCGACTGGTTGTGGATTCGATCCCCACTCGAGGAGAAAAAATATTTACTTACATTTATATTTTCGTTTCTTCGCTCTGGTGTCGAGGCAAAGCGCGGCGTTGAGTTTCGTCACTCAGCATGCAATGCCTCCAGAACTTAGTGGTAAGTGGGGAACGGTTTGTCTTAACACTAGGTTCCCTCTGCCTACCCTGCTGTGCGGGACACAGCGTGAAGCTGATTTTATTTTTTTTTATAAAAAAAACTTTTTTTAAAAACTTTATAAAGCTGGGGCCCTCTTTAAACAAACGCTCTAATCTCATGAACTTCTGATTCGATTTGAAAAAGATATTTTTATTGGATACTCCACGTATTTTGGGAAAGACTATGGGCATTATTATATCACGCTATTGTGTCGATATCGCTCACTATACTTGTAGGATCGTAATTAGAATTGTGTCATGTATATAATTGAAACATAGTGTTTTGGTCTATTGGTTCGAATAGAAATATTCTATAGTCGTATTCTATATTCGTCACGTAAGCACGACGTTTGTGGGTTCGATTCCCACACGTGGGAATAAAATATTTAAAAGTTTCGTTCCCTCTCTCTGATAACAAACTCATCTCGTCATGGACAAAATAATAAAAAAACAAAATTAATTTATCTATGACGACACATCAATCGAAGATAGCAAGAACTCAGAAGTGTGCCGACCGTAAAGCAACAATTACAGCTTTGGGCTTTCACTCATACTCAAGTATTGTATAATATATTTTTGTTTCTTTTACTTTCACTCCACTATTGACTGTTTAGTTATAGTAGGTACAATAGATGAATGTTTTGTTCCTGAACAGAAAGAAATAAATCTTATATGGGTAGACGATTTCTATATCTATTTTTTTCTTTATTTTACCTATATATATAGCAAACGCCTTTTTTTAGCTTTCTCCAAATTCATTTTTACGCATCAAATTCACAATTTTACACTCAATTTAATTAATAATTTTAAATTTAGAATGTAAAAAAGTGCCTAACCTAAATACCTATACTAATATTATATATATATATACTATACCGGGGGTTCCCAATCTTTTCTTGATCAAGAATCACTTTTATATCATTCTTGGTAGCAGGGACCACTAGGCATGTAGGTATAGTAAAAATTTACTGTGATAATCAAGCAGAAACTTCGCCTCACCATCCCCAGTCATAAAATTAAAATCGTTCGCGGATCATATTTAGGCTTCTGCGGCCCACTGGTTGGGAACCAGTGATCTATACTAATATTATAAAATTGAAAAGTTTGTACAGATGAGCGCTTTAATCTTAGAAATTGCTGCTTTCAAATTGAAAAATTCCTTTGAGTTCCACTCATAGAGGAAGATTAAACTACGTTAATTGCTATTTAGTTATTTATATTTGACAATATTATAGAAATTTAGGTAAGTGTTATATCGTCAAAAGATTTCTATTAACAGGCCTTAGGCTTTAGGAAAGTTTTTGAATAAAAAAACTATAGATATGACTTTAGCAAACGTGAAGTAATAAGCCATAGAATGATAGGAAAAGCTTAATTTATAGCTTATTCATTTATTTATTAGATCCACTAGTGATGATAAAATTACAGAGTGACAACAAAAATAAATACAAAATGAAATTTAAGACTAAATACACCATCTTTTAAAGTGCGTGCTGTAACGCAATATTATACAAAAATAATAAATTGTACGGTTTTAATCATTTAAGTTTGTTTACAATTTCAATAAACAAAACATAATTAAATTTAACAAGACTAACTAATACAAAACAGATTAAAAATATATTATTAGAAAAAACAAACTCAATTATCATTTCAATCAATTTATAATTAAAATTTAAATAAGTTTAAACTTGGGCGAAATTATCTATTTCGTTAAAATATGGCGTAATATTTTAAAACTATATTTAGACAATATGCCTCAAAATGGGCCTAAGCCTTTGTTGTCGTTGAATATTTGAGATAGTCGTCGTCGTCGTGAAATTGGTGAGTTTCTACCCAAGATTGTTCTACGGAGAGGTCTTTCTATAAGCGAAATTAAGGACATTAAATCTAAATTTGGATATTATATCTGGATTATCGTTTGTGCTAACTTATTTTATAGCATTTTTTTAAATTCTTTAAGTGACAATGTACTCAAAAAAGGTGTTTTACTATTTTCAAGCCAATACATTAATTTCATATAAAATATATGAAAATATTAACTAATAATAATTAATTACCTAAGTATTCTTCTTTTAATGTTAATTTTATCATCATAAATTTATATATTTTGACGCCATTGTAGCGCACCTGGGACTTGTCTACACGCGATGTATATATATTTAAATACCACTTAAGGGAATATTTACATTACAAGCTTCATCCTTTTTCCCGTATGTAGTTAGGTTCGGTTAGGCCAGCTTAGTTTAAAACGGAGCGTCTCTCCGACTAATGTGTTGTCTTAGACGGAAATAAAAATAATTTTAATATAACCATTTTCCTGACTGAGAGTCAAACCCACAACCATCATATCATTAAAATCTTCACTCCTCCTGACTTTAAGAAGAATAAAAAACGTAATAATTATATTAAAATCGAACATCTAAAACAGTTAAAGAGATTCATATCATATTGTCAATTCCAAAAAATATAATGACAATTTAATAAAACTTAGAGAACAAATGCATTGGTAATTATTAACATTGCTTACATCATAGCTAAAAATTAACTAAAAGTGTCAAAATAATATACCTACTCTTTAAATATTAATAATAATACATCATTATATTACTAGCTCTTCAAATATTTCAAAGGCACCTCACTTAACTTCGCCATTTACTAAGGGAGTCTTGTAACATAATTGCTTTATTATATAAGTGTTTTCTCCATGATTCAGCCATTGAGTGAGGCAGAAAGATACGCTTTCTCTGTTAACTGTACGACAGGTTAATATTTCTTATAATGATGACTGTTTGAAGTCATCGTAGCGCAGTTACATTATCTGATTGTAAGCACGATGGTCGTGGCTTCGATATCAGTTGGTGGAATTAATTATTTTCGTTCTTTCACTCTGCTAAAAGAATATATGGCGTTTTGAACGAATTTGGACGAAAAATGGAAAATGCAGTATCTTGGGACAAAATTTTCTTATCGTACTATATGCCTACGGAATATAGTGTAAAGTTGAAAAAAATTAAATAAGCCTTAGTATATGTATAGTTCAAGATGGCCTTTGATCTCAAGTAAACGTTCATTGTAATTAATGTTTTATTTTATTTGGCCAAATTGTAAGGCAATATAAATATTTATATTTACTAACATATAGAATATATATGCTTTTTATATAAATAAGAAATAAATAAACTGATATTAAAAAAAGATTGTCATATAAATAAAATGTTAAATAATAAAAAAAAACATAATTTATATTTTGATAGAAATAAATATTTTTAGTAAAATGCATACATATCTTATCTTTATATATTTTAACTATATTGTGTATAGCAGAAATAAAGTTATGTCAATAAAATGTCAGTGTCAATGGTGAAGTTGAAAAAGTTACATTTTGGTATTATATAAAATTTTAGGCAATAATATGTTTCATATATTGTATGTAGGTATTTTGCCCTATATTATATTATTATCGTTAGTTATTAGTATTATTAATAAGAAAAAATTGAACAAGTACATTTTTAACTGAGTTTATTTGCCATTTCATATTAAAAAAATACGTCGCTGGATATGAACCTGCTTACAGTCCATTCAAGCCAATAGGAATTTTAATGTTATTTATATTCAAAATATGTTTCGATAAAACGGATTCAAAATTTTCTTTTTATATCTTGACTCCAGCTTTCAACATGAACTCTAGATATTAAGCATGATCCTGCAATGAAACGAAAGCGGAATGTGCCAGCGTCTTAATGTCCTCATTTTCCACCTAATTTTCGAGATACTGCGCGTTGAGTTACGAAACTCAACGCCGCCCTTTGTCTTTCAGAGAAGGAGAAATATCAATTATGTAGATATAATCCCCATACAGAAGCTATTCCACTGCGCCACGCCAACCTCCAAAAAAGCAAAAATAAAAAATACTTCAATAAATTTTAAATATTTTTTCATATATCATTGTACTATAAAATCTATTTTCTTTCAGTTAAAAGGCCCACATACACCATGGCAACTATAGTAAACTCTACACAGAGCGTCCTAAAGGACACGTACGCCTACTATTTATGGACTTTGTCGCTTTCTGGTAAGATATTATTATAAATGTTTTGATAGTTTTAAAATCACAGTTGATATTATTAATAAAGTGAAGAAACAACGAATTAAAAAAAACAGCTTTACGCAGTATCCCGCACTCAGCAGGGTAGGCAGAGGGAACATAGTGTTAAGACATTCCGTTCCCCATTTTCTGGCGAATTCTGGAGACATTGCGTGTTGAGTGGCAGAACTCAACGCCGCGCTTTGCCTCGACACCAGAGCGAAGAAATGGAAATATTAATTTAAATAAACATTTCATCGACTCGAGTGGGGGTCGAACGCACAACCAGTCGGTTTTACAGATACACACTTTGTAACCCTGCGCTACGACTGTCCTCAACATGTTAAAACGAAGTTTGCTACATTAAAATCGTTAAAAGCGCAATTATTTTTGCGTTGGTTATTTTTAGGGTTCTACATCTCAAAAGGTAACAATAGAACCCTTATAGGATCACTTTATTGTCTGCCTGTCCGACTGTCAAGACCATATATCTCGTGATCGCGTAGAGACGAAAATAATAAGATAACAAAAGCTTCGGCTCTATTTATGATATGGAATATTTTTACTAAAAACAAATAATTAGAGAACACAAAAGAAATTAAGATAATTAAAAAATAATGTAAACGATGTTCTACTTTTTCATATAAATGTCTTCGACAGATATCACGTTAATAGAATATGACATAGCTTGGAACTGATCAATTAAATTTATGATTTGTCTAATGTAAAGTCGAATAAAGTTTAATGTAGAAAAAAAAGTAAACGTAAAAAATGTTTATGTAGCGGAAGTCGAACCCGCGCTTCTTGAAAACCTCTAACCGCTGTAGCCGCTACGTACAAATCCTATATGATATTAGAAACATATATGTATTATGTTATTATTAAGTATTTTGACTTCTCCATAAAGGAAGGGTGTTGTACGAGCTCTCATAATACTTAATAACACTCAATTATTTACACACGGTCGTAGTATAACTAGTTTGCTTGTTCCACTTATATAAGAGCGATATTAATAAGTTGTTAGAACCTCCTGCAAGAATATAATATTGCTTTATGATATCATTTAACAAGACCAGGTTTCGATAAAATAATATAAAAAAAATGTGTAAATTATCAAAATTAATAAATAAAAAAATAGCTTTACGCTGTATCTCAACTATAGCACGATAAACAGAGGGTAGATATGTAGTGATAAAATACTCCGTTCCCCATTTTTTTACCAATTTTCGAGACCCCGTGTTGAGAGCTGAGACTCAATCTCAAAATAATTTATTAGTCTGAGTGGAAAACGAACCCACAACCACGACGGCTCTAATTTGTATAAATTATAGTTAAAATATCAATGAAATTTGTCTTAATTTGTAAAAATAAAGAGAACACATTTGTTACAGATAAGAGAACAGAAGGATGGCCGCTCGTAGATTCTCCAACGCCGACATTTATTTACACTTTAATATACCTCTTCATAGTATGGATAGGGCCTAAGCTCATGAAGAACAGACGCCCGTTCAAACTGAGCTGGCTTCTAGTGCCCTACAATTTGGCTATGGCAGCGTTAAACGCATATATAGCAGTTCGTCTACTAACAGCGTCGTTTAGACTCCGATATAGTTATATTTGTGAACCGTGTCGACAGAAGTATGATCCGGATGAAATGCAAGTGAGTATTGAATTGTGCAAAAAATGTTAGAGCATCGTGGTAGTGGGACAGTGTATGGTTGTAAGATCAATCCCAAATAAAAATAACAAGTAATAAGATTGAAAAATAAAATACTGTAATTTGATATTAGGACTCCGCCTAGCCTCCTATGTATCCCGCATAGGAGGCTAGGCGAAATGGTCTGAGTTTGGTCTGGTCTTCCATTCATTATTCGAGACCTTGCGTGTTGCGCGGAATTTAACGCCGTTCCTTGTCTAGTTAGTCTCATTTACTGGTAAACTAAATAATTTGAAGCACTTCATTAATGCAGATGATGATGTTGAAATTTTGTTACTACCAAATCTATCAAACTATAATGCCCCTCAACACATGTGTTTCTTTAGATAACATACGAAATTAATCGTTCTTTGCAAGTCCTATAAGAGCCGGAACCCCAAAAATAGTTGTCGTAAATCTTACGACAAACTGGTTACCCTATCGAAGGTTAATGGTTAAACAGGTTAAACATAGTGAAATATAGGTCAAATCTAATACAACTATAACTCAAGTACAGCAAAGATGTCCCCTTAGACAGAGCCTCCAGCTGTGGAGATTAATAGTAACAATTTTGCTACAACAGGCTCAATGTAGCGTAACATGATTATAAAAGACAAATGATAGTCATTCGTCGATCTCGGATATTTCTTAATCATTTTGCTTTCATTCTATACTATAATATTTATGTATATATTCGAGATACCATGTATGTTTTCGAGGCCTGTATGTGACTGTAACGAGATGGTAGTGGTTTCGATTCCCACTCGAGGGAATATGAATATGAATATTAATAAACATTATATATAACATAAAAATCAGCGGCCAGTCGTGGCGCAGGGGCACAAAGTGTGCCTGTAAACCGACTGGTTGTGGGTTCGATCCCCACTCAAAGCGATTAAATTTTATTTACATTTATATTTTCATTTCTTCGCTCTGGCGTCGAGGCAAAAGCGAGACGTTGAGTTCCGCCACTTAACACGCAATACCTCTAGAATCTGGCGGAAAGTGGGGAACGGAGTATCTTAACACTAGGTTCCCTCTGCCTACACTGCTGTGTGCGGTATACAGTGTGAAGATATAAAAATCATTTTATAATATAGAAATCAGAAACTGAGAAAGTTCGCCTTGTTAGATATCTTCTGCAATATCGATAGTTTAAAGATTCAAATAAAATTTAAGTACGACTTAAGCAAGTTTTAAATAAGATTTAAGTGAGCTTAACTAAGTATACTCTAAGTTTACTATAACAAAAACGCAAGATCATCGCTATTAAAGTAAAAATAAGGAGTAAATGCGTACTTTCGTGTTCGTTACATAGAAATACTGACGTCAAAGATATCATTACAAGTCGTAAGTAATTCTGTATCTATCCACTTTCATCAAAATATTAGAATTTGCGAACAACATTTCTAATAATATTTCATAGAGTACATTTCATATTGATTGTTCGGAAAGCGGGAATCTACTTTTCACTTAGAAGATGAATGATTTAACAACAAAAATTGTATTGGAAAATATTACTTTTATTTTTTTCTTTTCCTTAAAGATGGTACTAATACTTTTATGTAGAATAATGTTTGTTTCATTTGTATGTAATTATTTGATACGTTTCAAGTTTTGCAATATTTTTTGCTTGGTGATGATTTTTGACCACCCATTGATTCACACCCAAAAGTTATACAGGTACTGGACATGCTTAATTGCCTAAAATTCATAATGCCAATCTTGTTTCAAAGCACGTGTAATGTATCCACAGCCTCGAGAATATTATGAGCTATGAGATTTTGTATTAGTCCTTTAGGAAAAGGCTACCGCTATTTTAATAATATCCTGAGACCGTCGTGGCTTACTGTAAACGCGACGGTTGTGGGTTCTATCCTCTATCTTAAAGCGGGGAGGGTGCTTAATAGATAAATCAGCTTCACGCCGTATCCCGCACACCGCAGGGTATTATTTTCATATAAAGGTAACTAGACGAAGAGTACGGCGTTGAGTTCCTTCATTAAACAGTCTCGTATATTGGAACAGGGTGTCTTGCAGCCCCAAAAAATCCGAACCATTCAAACCTCCATTAAAACATATTTTAAGATTTTAACCACAATGTCCTTTGCAGATAGCGAATGCTGTGTGGTGGTACTACTTTTCGAAGCTTCTCGAGTTCTGCGATACATTCTTCTTCATACTAAGGAAGAAAGAGGAACAATTAACATTTTTACATGTCTACCATCACTCAACGATGTTTGGGTTCTGGTGGATCGGCATTAAATGGGTGCCAAGTGGATCGAGTAAGATTTTGTATTTTTTTTTTATTTTTTCTTGTTCTGAGCATATTTAAATTAATAACGCTAATTAAAAAAGCTCATTTATTTCACTGCCCGTTTAATATTCTAAACATTTTTATCATTAAATATTCTTAATAGTAGTGTTCCGCCTCATAACATAAAGTTTTTCTTTGGGGCGGTAAATGGAGTTCCTCACACAGAACACAGACTGTATTGACACTAAGTTCTCTATCTTCCGTGTCATATATATATACGTACAGCATAAAGAGTGAAGATGAAAAATAAGAAATTAAAATATTTTCTTGAATTATATTATATTATATATTTGATGCTGTGACTGCAAACGCGACGTTTGTGGGTTTGTGAGAAATGAAATGTTTAATATTTTCATTTCCTCGCTCTGCGTCTATACCCCCAGAATTCAACGGAAAGTGGGGAATGGAAGTAGTTTAATGGGTACGGAGTGTCTTAACACTAGGAAAAAAGAGGGATTCCCTCTGCCTATTCTGATATATGCGAGATATACTTATCGTGAAGCTAAAAAATATATATATAATATAAACAAAATATTTCTTTACAGCGTTCCTTCCCGCAATGGTCAACAGTGGCATCCACGTTCTCATGTACACGTACTATGGACTTTCCGTATTCGGACCTAGAGTGAGCCAGTATCTGTGGTGGAAGAAATACTTGACTATCCTTCAACTGGTGAGGGTCATTTTGGATTTTTTTTAATAATGTAGCTCTCATTCTTCTTTTACATACAGTGTTCATAATGTTGGTCTTATAAGTAAGATGTTAAAATAACTTTTGGTTGATACTTCGATTGATTTTAAGAATAATATTTCAGTAGTAAATTAATATAATAGATTTAAGCTCCTAATTAAAAGTGTGTGTACAATTTTTCTTACTAAAGGTATATCTTTTAGTTATTTAGAGTTAGATAGTTAGTTAGAATTTTATGAATATCGAAATATTTGATTATATTTACGTAACTAAATATTATTCAAATTATCTATAATTAATATAAAACTACTACTACTAAATAATAAAACGGAAGTGTTTGGTGGTTTAAACACTCTGATCTCTGTAACTACTGCTCGGAATTACATTTTTTTTTTAATTTCCATTCCTCACGAGTGCTATTGACTTTATAACATTACGGTAACTCTTAGATAGCCTTAAATAACGAAATAACAATAATTATTAATGTCATCGTATTACTTTAACCGAGTACGCTGCAAAAATAGTTAAATATATATATGAACATTATACGACAAAAACATTCAATTTCATTACCTCTAAAATAAAATCCGCGACACCCTATATCTATCTCTTATAAATAAGTCACAATAAGGCAATTTATGTCAAATAATAATTGAATATGTCAAGATGATATTTCACTGTTTTTTATTTGACATACATATTAAAAATTTAGGAGCGAAAGCTGTTCCATCATCAAGCAAATTTTATAAAGACAAGATTTCCTTTATAGCATGTAAATTTGACGAACACCTTTCGAGAAAATATAAAATTAAAATTATTCAACGGTCTGTCTACGGCCGTAAGCCTAGGTTCGAGTCCCGAAACCGTGCAAAGTGGAAAATATAAAATTAATATGTTGATAAATGCAGCATGATAAAAATATTATTGGTGATAAGCGGGCGAAGCCGCAAGCGATATAAGAGCGAAAAGTTCTTACCTAGTCTTACTATTAAATAAAATTTTTAGTTGGTCCATTTGAAAAATTCTTCCTACTTCCGATTTCTTTCAAGTGCACTCACGACTTATAAGTTTTGATACTGAGCAAACTAAACTTCAGGTTCTTGAAAGCTGTTAAATTAGCTAAAAGTTTAAGTTTAATATATGTATAGTTTTTTAATATTTTTACATGCTTAAATTATTATTACATACGTAAGATCTCAAAGTATTTTTTTTACTTACAATATGTAAATTTTATTATTAATTTTTAAGAAAAACATAAACCAATTTTTTTAGGGTTCAAAATCTCAAAAAGAAAAAACAGAATCCTTACAGGAGCACTCTGCTCTCTGTCTGTCCGTCGTTGTGACCATTTATCCCGAATATTACTCGAACGACCCCGTTCGAGGTTAGACAGAAGGTCAAAACACTTCGTTCCCTATACACCGTTTAATATTCTTTATTGTATTTTGAGTGGCGGAACTCAACTCCATACCTTGTCTTGTTACCAAATCGAGAAAAATTCATTTCAATTTCATTGACAATCGAACCAACAACCGTCGCGCTTAAATTTAGACGCTGTGCCACTGCCCCGTGATGGCATCAAGAACATGATAATATAATAATAATATAGATACATAGATATATCATGGAGAAAAAAAAATCCATAAAAGTAATGATCTGGCAATATTTATAATGTAGTAATTGGAAAATTTAAATATCACAGAGTTAGTTAGTTAGTTGTATTTTATCTTTTAGTGGAAATGACATTTAAATTATTCCTCTTTTCCCAGTTTTGAAAAGCAAAAGGCCGCGGCGTTGAGATCCGCCACTCAATCTTGCCATTGAAAGGAAAACGTTGTTTTTTACAAAGATAATTTTTGAGGCCGGTCGTGGCGCAGCGACACGAGGTGTGACGGCAAAATCGACTGGTTGTGGGTTCGATCCCCACTCGAGGAGATGAAAAATTTACTTAAATTTATATTTCTATTTCTTCGCTCTGGTGTCGGTTAAGCGCGGAGTTGAGATCTGCCACTCAACACGCAATGCCTCCAGAATTCGGCAGAAAGTGGGGAACGGAGTATCTTAACACTAGGTTCCCTCTGCCTACCCTGCTGTTTGCGGGTTACAGCGTGAAGCTAAACATAATTTTTTAATATAATTCTGTAACATATGTGTAATTACTTATTTTTCCCCAAATAGATACAGTTCACATGTGCCCTGATACTCGGCGTTAACGGCATCAGAACTGGTTGCGAGTTCCCGCTGTGGATGCACTACGTACTCATCATATACATGATCTCCTTTATTGTCCTCTTTGGTAATTTCTATATGAAGGCTTATCTTGCTAAGGTACGTATTTTCTTATTTAATTTTTTTTCTTTGTTATCAACACGTTTTGTCTTTTGCAACTTGTTACAGCGTGTCTAGTTAGAAGGAAAGGCAGAGGGAACCTGAGAACCTAGTCGTCAAAACACTTCCGTTCCCCACTTTCTGTCGAATACTGAAGAAATTGCGTATTAAATGGCGAAACTCAATGCCACACTTTGCCCCGTCAGCAGAGCAAGAAAATAAAAATATTAAATATTTAATTTCCTTGAGTGGGAATCGGACCCACAGAGCTTGTCAGCTCTGTCATGACTGACATCAAATGTTATTTCAGTTTGTTGATTAATTAATTATAATATATGAAAAGGCTAAACATATTTTTTTAATTTATTTATTATACATACCATATTTCATTATAAAAGGTCTTAATGCTATTTAAGAGGCTTAATGTAAACATAAACCTTTTATATGATAGATATTATAAAGGATATAATAGTAGTACTAGTAGTGTCTACTACTAGTAACGCGGCGTTCAGTACCGCCACTCACACGCTATGTCTCGAAAATTGGGGGAAAGACGGAGTGTCATAATACTAGCTCCCCTCTGCACATCCTTCTTTTTGGAAAAAGCATTAAGATGCATATGTATTTAAATAATAAACAATAGAATTATTTACTTAAACGAATTTTTAGTTGCTATCTGCTTTTAATATTTAAAACTATACTTTTATATATTTTTTAATTTCTAATAATATTATCCAAAATCATATACATTATATCACAAAACACCAACAATAACAGTTACATAAGGAAATGAGTGAAAGTTTTATATGTAACTGCCACAGCCGGTTGTGTTACGTATAACATTTTACTTTCGAGCCAGCATCCGTGGCGATCTCGGTTGACCCGGTCAAGTTAATGAATATTAAGGTACAAAGGAGCTTCCACACGGCGGCTTCGTCGGCTTCTTAGAATCTAGTGTCAAAATATTCCGTTCTCTTTCTTTTGATCGAGCGCCACCAGTGGTGGCGCAGGGGCACAACGTGTGACTGTAAAATCGACTGGTTGTGGTTTCGATCCTCACTCGAGGAGGTGAAATGTTTATTTAAAATGTATATTTCCATTTCTTCGCTCTGGTTTCGGAACAAAGCGCGGCGTTGAGTTCTGCCACTCAACACGCAATGTTTCCAGAATTCGACGGTAAGTCAGGAAACGGAGTATCTTAACACTAGGTTCCTTCTGCCTACCCAGCTGTGTGCGGGATACAGCGTGAAGCTGATTTATTTATTTTTATTGGCGGATCTCAACGCCGGGCTTTGTTATAGTTTAATAGAGAAATTGAATGTGTTTGTATAAGCGATGGATAAAGATTAATCAATTAACGAACATGGCCGTAAGCAATGAGATCTTTGAGATGAGAATAAACGTAATAAGGTGTATTTTTATTATTTCGTTTTTCTCACTTATCTTAGCTTTAATAGCTACTCTAAACTCACTTTCTCTAAAATAGACAGTAAGTGGAAAATGCAGTGATTTGACGCTAGGTATTACATATTTTCGTATTCAGGAGAAATAATCATTAAATCTTAGAATAAACTTTTTTAATTAGTTTTTAGCAAAAACCAGAATTTAAAGATATTATGTTTGGAATTTTCATATTGGAATCACAAAACATTCTCCTGTCATACTACTCCTACATTTACATAAATATTATATGTATGTAAAAAAAAACTAGATTTTGTTATATAAATATTGAATTCGTTACCGCTCAGTTTCATAGTGAAAGTTGGTGATTTAATTTAATTATATCTTAGTCGTAGTAAATTATACAGGTAGTAGCTGTAAGATAATTAGTGGAAGCTATTTAAAGCTGATCACTATCTTCAAATTACTTTCGCTCACATATTGATAAGAAAATGTGTTTTTGATTTAAAAAAGTTTAACTAAGAAGAAGTTTTAAAAAATCGTTTTTTTTTTTGGTATAAAAAAGAAACCTCGACGTTGGATTACGCCACTGAAAACATAATGTTTCGAAATTTAGGCGGTGCGTAGGCGTTTCCGTTTTAATAATATGTTCTATCTGATATATGTATATCTATGCAAAAAAATCAGCTTCACGCTGTATCCTGCACACACCAGGGTAAGCAGGGGAACCTAGTGTTAAGACACTCCGTTCCCCACTGTCCGCCAAGTTCTGGAGGCATTGCGTGTTGAGTGGCGGAACTCAACGCGCTTTGCTTGCTTTGACACCAGAGCGTAGAAATGAAAATATAAATGTTAATAAATATTTATTTTCCTCAAGTGGGGATCGAACCCACAATCAGTCGATTTTACAGTCACACTTTGTGCCCCTGCGCCACGACTGGCCTCATATATCTATACATATAGAGATAAAGCGTAAAGTAGAAAAAGAAAATTTATAAAGAACCTATTTATTTATTTTTTGTTTAATATTATTTTGTTTGTTACAGGGTAGCAAATGTATGGAAGTGAGGTACGGCCAGTGTTTAGACGACGAAGAAACGATTCGTATCAGAAAACTAAAATCTTATTAAATTGTAATGATTAATTATTATTTATTTCTTTAGAATAATTATTTTATTAAAACACATAATATATTAAGTCTTAAACAATTATAACAATAAATATTAAAACAATAAATAATAAAATTGTTGTTGGGACATTTTGTTTTATTATGTAATACTACTTTCTTTGTTTACAAGGCTTTCTTTCAGCTTTCTTCGGAGGTTTTGTTTCCTGTTTTTTTTTGGTTGGTGCTATTAAGTTACTAGTGCTACAACTAACTGCCTTAAGATCTTAGACGACCTCTACCATAAGGTCGTCGTGTCCTAACGACACAGCATCCAAGTAAACCCGACGTTTGTGAATTCGATTCTCACTCAGGGGAATAAATCATTTCCTCGCTCGCGTAATAAAAAAAACCACAGCTTAAAGGTCCAGCTATCAACATGTATTGTCTAGAAAATTGGACGGAAACAGAAGTACGGTGTGTTTTCACATTAGCTTCTCTCCGCTTACCCTGCCATACGGGAGAACGCGTGATTTAAATAGTAATAAAATGGAATATTCAATTTATATTGACTTTGTCAACTAAAAATATAATAAATATGTATATTCTAAAAGTAAAAATAATAAAAATCTCACAATAAACCAATTAAATGTTATAATAAGAAATTATTAAGACCAATAAATAATTCCGGGAATTTTTTTTGATCATTTCTTTATTACTGGGTTTTTAAGGTTGCTGATTATTTTAACTAATCATATTATAGGTAAAATATTGAAAATCACAAATATTACTTAGTAGTATATTTAAATCACGACACACGCCAGCGTCCCCAGCCAAGTTAAAAAGCTGGAAATGCGCAATGTGAATCTTACACGAACAATTTCAAGCTACTTTTGAGCCCTTTACAACCCGTTAACCAATCTGTATACTTGCATGAAATTGAGCACATTTGTTAAAATTCCCTAGCTTGTGATGTATATAACATTTCAAGGTATTAACGTTTAAAATTGGCATTTTTGTGACTGACTCACTCACTGTTTAAAATCTTAACCAACTTTAGAAACTTAATATTTGATACAACAATCTTCTATATTTTACACTATTTATATTTCTATTTTCCGCTTCGGTCTATAACTG
Organism: Heliconius erato x Heliconius himera; assembly: GCA_013421005.1. Classification (NCBI taxonomy): domain Eukaryota; kingdom Metazoa; phylum Arthropoda; class Insecta; order Lepidoptera; family Nymphalidae; genus Heliconius; species Heliconius erato x Heliconius himera. The sequence goes on along the minus strand of JAATLQ010036435.1, from coordinate 14,493 downwards.
TTCTTATTTCTGGAAAATCTTTATTAGCTAAAACAATATCATTGCTGATGGTTTTAATAACAATTAAAAATAGTTGAAATTCACAAGCAACATTCTCACCTGTGATATTTATAAATTGCTCATCATCACAGATAGATGAAAACTCGGTAAAATCACTTTTTTCTGTTGATGTTGTCACATCTGTGCATGCTTTTTGAGGGTTTTTTTCTTTACATATTTTGTTCTTAATTTTTTTGTAATTTTTAATATAAACAGTTGAGTTGTCTTTTTCTGTTCTTCTTACTTCATCATCACATACTTGGCTATAAATATATCTGTTGCATGTAAATGTATTTCTTGCAATGTAGAATTTCTCATTTTCTTGACTTAACAAAATTTGCTTTGACAAACAAAAGCTTACATTTTTTTTCTACTTTTGACCACCATGAGCGCTGTGAGCGATTATGATACCCCCCCACCTAGTACTTCGGACCCTGCCAATATCGCTTATAGCTGCAGTTATTTGTGTTTAATATTTTATCATATTGAGAGCCAGGCACGATCCAAGACAAGAGAATCTAAATATTAACAAACTTTTTTAAGTGTGATAAATTTAATATCTCATATTTTTGAGTATGATAAATTTAATTTCTCATATTTTTGAGTATGATAAATTTCATTTCTCATATTTTTGAGTATGATAAATTTCATTTCTCATATTTTTGAGTATGATAAATTTCATTTCTCATATTTTTGAGTATGATAAATTTCATTTCGCATTGTGAGTTCGATCCCCTATTTGTAAAATGTTATTTCTTCGCTCTGACAAGACAAAATGCGCCGTTGCGTTCCACTACTAACTGTAGTGGAGAATGCAGTGTCTTAACACTAGATTCTTTCGTTATACACTGCTATGTCCCCAAAAAAAACGTGAAGCTGATTTTCTTAGATACATATATATTATATATCTATCTATGCTCACTAGCTTACTTACTGAGCCTCGAAAACTTATACATACCATATCTATAGTATATAGTACATATATCCTATACTACTATTATAATAAAGTGGAACCACCAAATTGAAAAAATATTTTTGTCTTGGATAGTCCATTTTTCGAGGAATATTATACAAAATTTGATATTTACAACTCTTAATTATTTTTTTTTCTTTCAATTATACAAATTTTAAATTTTCAAATATGCATTTATTAAGTAAACAATAAAGAATACAATATTACATTTGTTGGCACTGGGCCCGGGCCATGTAAGCTACTTTCTGGGCGCGCTGAACCACTTCCGGGCATCGTTTGCGTCGCACCATCTTGCAATCTTGGAAGTAGCCTTCGTTTCTGGGAAACCCGTTGCTGCTGTCATTGAATGTGACTAGACCTAAAATGTATATAAAATTACTTGGTAACCGACTTCAAAAAGGAAGACGTTGTCAATTCGAGTGTATATTTTATGTATGTACATATGTTCAGTGTATTAGTGATTGTTAGCATTTCAACGCGTTATTCGTTTGTTCGGGAGATATGCAAAGAATATTTAGTTTTTAAATATTCTGTTTTCGCTTTCGTTTCGTATTTGTTGCAACTCAATCTTGGGCATTGGCACGTAAGCCAATTATGGAAATGGAAATTATTAATTAAATTGAGATTAGGTACCATACACACTACGTGAGTACTCAGTTTAAGAACCCATGTAGAGTTGTACCTAATCTCAATTTGTGTATGTGTGTAAAAAATATATGGGTTGAAAGTATATAAAGAAGCCACTTCAATCTAGCTTTCTATCAGCTTCACGCTGTATCCCGCACACAGCAGGGTAGGCAGAGGGAACCTAGTGTTAAGACACTCCGTTCCCCAGTTTCTGCCGATTTCTGGAAGCATTGCGTGTTGAGTGGCCGAACTCAACGCCGCGCTTAACCTCGACACCAGACCGAATACATGGAAATATAAATTTAAGTAAATATTTCATCTTCTCGAGTGGGGATCGAACCCACAACCAGTCGGTTTTACAGTCACACCTCGTGCCGCTGGGCCACGACTGGCCTCAAAATAAAAATAATAAATAAAAATATTAAATATTTAATTTCCTCGAGTGAGAATCGAACCCACGACCTATCGTGTTTACAGTCACACTTTGTGTCTACTAACTAACATAATTAAGTTACATCCTGATAATGATATAATTTTGAAGCCATTTTGTATCTTGTTTCATGAATAATACATTACCATTAAAATATTCATATAGAAGTTCCGTTTCTTATTAACCGAAACTTTCTACTAAATTAATAGGAATTCTCATATAATACGTAGTTCATAATATTTGTATTTTGATTTTCTGATTATACATTGTTGTTTTTAGCACATATATAACGTATATAACATATCAAATCATCAAATGCCTCAAGAATTCTGCAGAAAATAGGGAAAGGAAGTGTCTTATTGGAGAACGAAGTGTTTTATCACTAGGTTCCCAGGTTCCCTTAGCCTGCCCTGCTATGTATTCTCATTTCAAACATATTCTCTCATAAAACAATAAGGCAATTTTGCGTACCATTCAATTTGTCGTATATACAACGTAGGTGGCATACTAGTTTTAGCATTTTATTAAGCGGGAGATATTACTTATATCAGAACATTATTATTTTTTTCACCGATATCATTAAAACACTTCCGTTCCCTACTTTCCGCCGAATTCTCGAGGCATTGCGCGATAAGTGGCGGTACTCAATGTTACCAGAGCGAGAAAATGAAAAAAAAAAATTTTTTATTTCCTCGAGTGGGAATCGTACCCATAATCTGTGGCGCTTAAAAAAGAACACCTGTGCCTTTGTGTCTCGACTCGACCTTACATCTATTTCACAAACATAATTGCTGTTAAAATAGACGTAAAAAGATAATGAAATATGAAAACAATACTAAGATAAATAATAGGACTCTGTTCTGCACATTACGTACCACATTTCATACAAAAAACAATATTATTATTAAATAAAATAATAAATAAATCACCTAGTCCCCATACACGTCCCCCGCGGAACTCTCCTTCAAACTTCATGCCATCTGCTCGCCAGAACACGCCGTGTCCATGAAACCAGCCTTGCATGAATTCACCTTCATACCTATTGAAAATTAGAAAATTATTTATTAATTACAATTAAGTATTAAAGCCAGTGCAATTGTGGGTTCGATTCCCACTCGGGGAAATTAATTATTTTCATTCCCTCACTTTGATAGGTAATAATACAAATGCTAGTAGTAGTGTTAAGACACTCCGTTCCCCACTTTCTGCCGAATTCTGGAGGCATTCCTTGTTGAGTGGCAGAACTCAACGCCGCGCTTAACCTCGACACCAGAGCGAAGAAAAAATATATATATAAGGCCTCTTAAAATAGAAAAGTGAGTTAAATATAGGATTTTCAGCAAAGCTTTTAACGGAACGTTAAGTATATTTGAGAAGCGAAAAGGAAATTAAAAATGTAACAATTAACAATATTACTGACGCTGGATTCAAATTGGAAATAGTTACTGAAAATCAAATAATGAGATAAATTCCTTTGTGGAGAGTATTATTAGCTTTACATTGTAAATAATAAAATGGTCTTCATTTTTTATTAGATGTTTAATTTGTAACTTTAATTGTTGTGGTAAAATAGTTTTTTTTTAATATATTTATAATAAATATAAATATATAATATAAAATTTAAAAATTATATATTTATATATATGTCGTGACACAGCAGCCAGCACAGTGTCTGATAAACGCGATGATTGTGAGTTCGATTTCCACTCGGGGAATACAATAATTTTTGCTATTCGCCCCACTCCACTCCACACGCAATGCCTCTAGAATTTGACGAAAAGTGGGGAACGGAGATGTTTCAATGGAAACAGAGAAAAAAACAACAAAGTCATGAATAATATCTCCCGCTTAATCAAATCCTAAAACTAGTACTAAAGCCTACGTTATATATACGACAAATTATACGGCATGCGAAATTGCCTTTTTATTTTATGAGGCAATATGTTAGATACAATGCTATGAATAAATTATATTTATAAAACATAGAAAGAGAGTAAAAAATATTTTAAAAATATGTATAATAAAACGAATAGCCCGCGCCCTCCGCGCTGAAAGTAGAGAATGGAGTAAATGTAGAATAAATTCAGTCATGGCGCAGGGGCACAAAGTGTTACTGTAAAATCGACTGGTAGTGGGTTCGATCCCCACTCGAGGAAATGAAATATTTAATTAAATTTATATTTTCATTTCTTCTGTCTGAAGGCAAAGCGCGGCGTTGAGTTACGCCACTTAACACGCAATGCCTCCAGAATTCGTCGGAAAGTGGGAAACGGAGTATGTTAGTCTTAAGATGTTACACGAGAATATTAGCAGTGATTGCTTCCTGTTAGTGGACTGTGAAAGCGGGTTCAAATCTGTGCGATGTTAACTCTCCTCGAAAAAACTATAAAATTGAAAAAAAATTCTGACTAAATGGGTCCTGACTCTTCTGAAAAGTTAATCCTAATTAACTTTTCGGAACAGTCAGGACCCATTTAATTTTTACAAGGCTCCCTGTGAACATTTAATTGGTTGAAGAATAGGTCAGAAAAAATGCATTTTTATAATCTTTTCAAGGGGTGTTCACATCGCACAGATTTGAATCCGCTTTCATAGTCCACTAACATAAGGCGCGCGTAATAAGAGGAACTAACAAAATATTAAGATGTATCTGTTATAAATATGAAAATTGGCAACAATGATTAACATTATTTTTGAATACCAATTCGACGACACCCTACTTGACAGTTTGTTATATATGTTGACAATATGATGACTTTATTTTTAATATTATAAAAATCTTTAGTGATAACCGCAAGGTATAAGACCAATCGATAGATTGATGTAATAATAATCAAAATTGAATATTTTGTTTCGTATCAACAACCCCAAATAGAAACAAACATATATTACATACATAATATATTCATAGATTAATACATACTTTACTCTACATTACTCTCTTTTGCGTCGCACAGCTGGATAATAAAAGGTTAAAAGAAATTACATAAAGTAGCCAGTAGCCGCTTTATTTTTTTCCACATAGCAGGGCAGGCAGAGGTAACCTAGTGTTAAGACATTCCGCTCCACTGTTTTACTTTTTTTTAAGATAATGGAAACTGAAACATAACTACTATAAATAATAATATCAAAGCTAATTTAAGCTGTTGTGGTGCGGGGCACTAGCATTGTAAACGCGACGGGTGTGGATTCGATTCCCATTTATGGAATGATTTTTTTTTTAATTTTCTCGCTCTTATGGAGCACAGCATTTGCAGTGTTGAGTTCCGCCACTCAACACGCAATGCCTGAAGGATTCCTCGGAAAGTGGGAAATGGAAGTGTTAATGCGAAGCGGAGTTAAATTACACATGCAGCATGAAGCTGAAAAATGAATTTAATGAATTAATTAGTTATGTAAATGACAGCGACACTGAAACTACTTTGCTGAATAAGATATAAAATATAAAGGAGTTAGAAGATTTTAATTAATATGAAAACTTTTATAATTTACAAATATTGAAGAGAATTTTTTTGACTATGATTTTAATATATTCATTATAAAATTTCTGAGCTTTTGTAATATTTTTGATAAATTAACAAGTTCTAGACAGGCCGAGATCTTTTATTATAAGATTTTATTTTTTGATTGGAATTGTGATTTCAGTTATAAAATTATTGTTAATACAAAATGGCCGCCGTAATAAAATGGTCGATAACAAATTTTAACATAACCCACCTAATATTGGTATCAAATAAAAGAGTTTCATTTGCAAAATACAATACACCACAAAACATCTAGATAGCTTGTTTTTTAAAACTTAATTAATATTTTATTATTATATTTTTCATTTTACCTCCTACTCCTATTACTACTGCTTACACATTAACAGTAAACTTGTTTTAATAGGTATAACTATTATATTATATGTATAATTTTGGTGCCAAAGATGTTACCAAAACTTTGACTACGTATGGCAAAATATTTATTTAGTTCATATAGTATGCAAAAATATGCATTTTAACTCAAATCATACATTAGATCACTCTATTCTCTATTTTCAAAGATATAACATATTAGATGGCAGAACTTAACGCCGCACTTTGTGAAGCCATTAGAAACCTACTAGTAGCGTTATAATTGCTCCGCTAAGTAAAAATATATGTGTTAATATTATTAATAAAAATAAATAAAATCATATGTAAAATTACTCACTTTGCCCCATCAGGAAACGCCATAACACCCAATCCGGAACATAAACCACTTGTCAAGGCACCGTCGTATCTTGTACCATCAGCCAACATGAGATGGCCTGTCCCATGCTTCTGGCCACTGGAATTCCATTCACCTACATACCGTGTGCCGTCTTCATATTTGTAAGCACCCGTTTTTACTATACCAGCGTCGATTACTAGAAAATATGGATATTATATCAGAAACGTTGAACAACGTTTAGTAACAAACTAGAAGTTATCGTGGCGCAATAGGACAGGAATAATTGCAATGATTATAGATTATGCATTTCCCCAATCGCGAAAGACAGAGAACAGCGTTGAGTTTCGCCAGTCAACAAGTATTTTCCTGATTTCAGATGGAATGCGGAGAACTAATTTGACACTAGATTCTCTCTGCCTACACTGCTATATGCAGAATAATGATATTCACATTTCCACGAGTGGGTATATTATGATAGATAAATAAATATTAAAATAATAATTTACAATCACAAACAATAAAATGGCTAAACAGATACAAATGATAAAAAATCAATGCGACTATAAACGCGACGCTTGAGGGTTCGATTCTCACTCGAAGGAACTTAATTTCCTTGTTCTGATAACGAGGCATAATACGGCGTTGAGCTCCCCATTCAAAACATAATGCGTCGAAAATTTGACAGAATATGAAGGAAATAAGGGTCTTAATGGTTAACGGAGTGTCTGAACCTGGGGACCTACCCCAGGTTCCTTTTGCCTGCCCTGCTATGTGTGGAATACAGCGTGAAGCTAAAATAAAAATTACAACCTATTTTCTTAGGAAAAGTGAGAAAATAATTTTAAATATTAATTCAAAGCAACTTACCGTCCGTCATGTTGTTTCAGTACCGACTAAACTAGCACTAAAAGGTTTCTTCACCTAATCCAATTTGTTTAATACTCTATTGGTTAATCAGTTTATCAATTGCTATGTATAGTAGACAGTAGTATGTGTGACCGTCGAGACGCAGTGGCAGAGCGTCTGACTGTAAACGCGATGGTTGTAGGTTCGATTACCACACGGGGAAATAAAGTATTTTCATCTAAGTTTTCTTATAAGACAAAAAGTGCGGCATGCGCTGCATTGAGTTTCGACACCTAACACGCATGTCTAGAAAATTGAGTGATAAGTGGAGAACGGAGTGTTTCACACTAGGTTTCGTCTGCTGCCCGCTGTATGTGAGATACAGTGTGAAATTACGAATATATAGTAGTGTCAAATAACGTTGATGAAAAGATTTTCTTTATGCTACCGTTATAATATAAAGGATCCAGATATAGTTGGTTGATCCTCTTATATTGGCCGCGGCGCCGGCGGTTGACGGTCATCGGCAGGAGAGTTGCAGGGGCAGGGCGGACGCGACGTGTGACCACCGCTCACAGCGATGACCGCTCCAGCATGAAGCATCCATTAAAGTTACTTTAAAATTTAAATATACAGCCCATCTAAGATTAGTTGTTTTAGTTAGAATTTAACTATAGAAATATATTTTATATTTTTTAGCTCCACGCTTTATTCCGCAAATAGTAGAGTAGCCAGAGGAAATCAAGTTTTAAGATTATAAAAATTTGAGATTTGAGGGAGAGGAATACGCAAGTATTGAGTGTCGGAACTCAACACACGCTTCTTAGAATCCGACTAAGCGCTCTAGCCTATTAAACCACATATTCTTATCGCACCACATTGAAATTGAACTCTAATATACTTAACGTAGCACATCAGCACAACATTAGAATAATTGCAACAGTTGTGGATTCGGTTTTCGGTAGTAAAGCAGAGCGCAGCGTTAAGTTCTGCCAGTCAACTTGCAAAGTCCCGAAAATGGGTCGTGACGTTGGGAACGATACTTATATGCTTACCCTGCTATAGATATATAAAACACAGCATTGTGTCAAAATTTCTGCAGCGAGGAGGAAGCATTTTATAGCATAACGAAAGATTTTAGTAAAGGCCAAACAAATAATATAAAAAACCGCGATCCGCGTGTGGGCTGGACTCGTCCACCGAGGGTGCCAATTTCAAGATTGTAGGTTAACGGGAAGTACAACTAATAAAAGTTGACAAACTTCAGTTTTCGGATATATGCACTAATTTTATATGTAATTTACTACAATTAAAAGTTTATAACAGTTTTTATCTCAAATATAAATATATGGAATTTCTTCTTTTATTTATACTCCCAGTTCTCACTTATTACGAAATCTTATAATTTTAGGTTTAAAAAAATCCCTATAGGTATTAATTACGCAGCGAATATTTTATATATTAATTTCAGCTTGATACCGCCATGTGATTATAAAATAAATAATCTTGACAGACGAACGAACAGATGGACAACAACGTGATATAAGAGTTATTTAAAACCATGAAAAAAGCTTACGATGATATTCTTACCAGATATTTTTCTATTTTCGTATTAAATATATCTCATATTATTTTTGCTGACAAAAAAGATTTACCATCAATCTATGTCAGGAGCATATCGAAAATAAGATAGAATGTTCTGGAGATGCTATATAACCTTATCCTGAGTTACATTGTTACAGCACAGTGGGAATATTAATTAACTTGATATAAGCATTGCACTCGCAGGTTAGGGTTCTATTTCCAAAAGATGTTATAAATATATCGAGGATACTCATTGGTCTACTTCAATAAAGAAGTATTTTTTTTTGCTGTGTTATATTATATGAAGTTTCAGAATATCAGTTCCGTACAGTTGAGGTCAGCGGTGGTACAGGGGCACAAACCTGTGGATTCGATTCCCACTTAAACCTAATATTTTCTTTTTCTTGCTCTGGTAACGAGGCAAAGCACGGCGTTGAGTTCCGCAACTCAACACGCAATGCCGTCACATGCCAGAATTTGCCGGAAAATGGAGAACGGAAGTTTCTTATATGCTTGCGTGTACAATCAGACGCTTTGCTGCGTTACGAAGTTCTCATTATGATTACTTTTTTAGGGTTCCGTACTTCAAAATGTAAAAACGGAACACTTATAGAATCACTTTGATGTCCATCTGTGCGTCTGTCACGTAATCTCCATATAAATGATCTTGAATCATTTATCTGGAGATTACGTGAAGGTATCAAGCTAAAATTAATATCAAAAGTAGATAGATAGATTTTACAATATATAACCATATATAAAATATGGTCTCTTGAAGCACAGAAAAAATCAAGCTTCTAAGTCAACGCAATCAAAAAATACGTGCGTTTATGCATCGAATTTGCTGTACTTTGTGTGAAATTTGCCACGTAATCAAAACCGATCGGGTACTTCCCGTTATGACATTTGACAAAAAGTAAGAACTTATAGTAAGAAAGAAGAAAGAAAAAGTAAAGTAGAAATCCAAAAAGAAAAAAAATATAGGTATTTCATAGAAAAAAACATTACAAACTTAAATTTGCAGTTCATTTCATACAAGGTGGGTACATATGCCAGCAAACTTAAGTCTGTAAATTTTTATAATTTGTACTTCCCGTTGACCTACAATGCTGAATTTAGTACGGAAATAATGGTGGGTGAGTCGATACGCACTTAATAGTTTTTTTTAAATAATCATACTGTATGTCTGTAATAATTTTAATGTATATAATTATTTTGTACGTACATATATGTATAGCGTTATATCTGCTACTCGGCGGAAAGTGGGGAACGGAGTGTCTTAACACTAGGTTCCCTCTGCCTCTTATGCTGTGTGCGGGATACAGCGTGAAGCTGTGAAGCTGTTATATTTGATAGAGATAGTAACGTGCAAGTAAAGTTAGGGCACACGAATGCCTCTAATAAGGATATGGCGTTGTCGACCATTAGCTCATTATTCCAACGTTAATTGAAGTGACTGCTCCGCGTGCGTCATTCTTACTATTGTTGTTTGATTTACTACCTTCTATAAGACGTAGGTGGGTTATATGGTTTAGTAGAATGTACTGGGAAAATGGTTGTAATTTTGGTTAGTTTTTTTTTCTCGTGACACAATGGCATAAATATGTAAATGCGATGGTTGTGGGTTCGCTTCCCATTCAGAGAATAAATTAAAATTTGGTTAAATATATGTTAATTTCCACGGGCTCTGGTAACAAGGTAAAACACGCAATGCCTCGAAGATTTAGTAGACAGTTACAGAATGAAGCGGGGAATTAAGACATGATTTCTTGAAAATCCTACGAGAACGTGAGATACGGGATTTTCCAGTAAAATATAAAACGATAGAAATGCTTTTAGAAGAAATGATGAATTTGACTAATAATTAATTCACAACTACAGTGAAAGGTGAGAAAGATCCCACATTCCTATATATTGAAGTTAAGAAGCAGAAAGCCCCCTCATTTGCGTGAAATACTCGCCGATAAATATTTTGCATCATAATGGAAGCGGAATTCAATAAATATTTTAATATTCAAATGTTGTCTGTAGAATTCTTTGTGCAAAACAAGGAAGTTTGTTTGACCTAATTTTTATATAAAATATTGTGATAACAAATTGTCGCTTGAACTTTACTTATTAATTATTATAGTTGCTATAGATATTTATGTAAGAATTATGCAGCGAGGCCAGCCGTGGCACAGGAGCACAAGCGTGCAACTGTAAACGTAATAAAGGAACTCGAGGAAATGAAATATTTAATATTTTCGTTTCCTTTCTCTGGTGACGGGGAAAAGCGCGGCGTGGAGTTCCACCACACAACACGCAATGCGTATAGACTTCGGTGAAAAGTGGGAAAAAAAAATGTTTTAATGGGAGTAGAAGTGTTTCAAGGGGAACAGAGCGTCTTAACATTATTCTCTTGTTCTCTCTGCCTACTCTGCTAAGTCCGGGATACAGGATGAAGCTAAAAAAAGTGAAGAGAAGAAAACACTAGTGTACTTACGTGTTTCTTGGTATTTTAGAATTCACCCCCTAAGGGTGCAAATAAGGGGTTGAAAGTTTGTATGAAACAATCTTCAAATCGCCACCAATTTTTATAAAAAAATAAATTCAGAAAATATTTTATTGAACATGTGTTTCGTTGTTTTTTTAGAAATCACCTCTAAGGGTGCAAATAAGAGTTCGAAGCTGCGCGCGCCCGCTAGTGTCAAATATAAGTAAAACATAGGGTCAATGAACTCCGACAATCGTACAAATAGTTTATAATTAATATTTTGTTACGTCTAATATCTTGATGATAATTAATTAAATATATTGATAGATTATCTTTATTGTAGGACATAAAATAGACTCATATTATATAATATTTATAAATTGTAAATAGTACGTATTTTGATATAATGATTTTATATCATATTATAAATGATACTATTATATTTATACTTCCTTTTATAGTAACATGTTAAATATTTACTAATATAATATATAGACATTACATTTATAAGTAATTAAAATTCATCAAATCTATTAAACTCTCATTTCACGTTTCTCATACAAGCATCGGACAAAAATGGCGGCAGGCATTCTGCGTACATTAATATAATTGTAATTTTACATACCTCGTAAAACATATTAATGTATTTATTTATCTCTGGATATTGACGGCATTACGTGCATATTACTCTCCTTTGTTTTAATAATAAACTTACCGACGAAGTATTCCAAAAAAACAACCGTAAATACGTAATAAGCACTTATAACTTATCTTACCAGCCTAGAATACTTATATCACTATTACATGTACTAACTCACATGCCGTTTACATAAAAGATGGAACTAAATGTATATTAATTATAAATTAAAACTTCTCTAAAAATTTTGAATCCCTATCCTTCACCGGACGCCATCTCCGTTCTCTTTCTTTCCTTTTTTCTTGACTTTGACGTTGACAGTAGCTTATTCAGCCAACATGATATTTTACAATAATTAAAATATTAATGATATCATTAGTTTAAATTATAATACACAACGATTAAATATAGTTATTAAATTATTTTTAAAATATATATTTAATTTCTGCGTGTTTTACCTACGATATGTTACGTCACTTTAATATTACTTGTGAACGGAACGCGTAATTAAAGAATTGAACTAAACTATTATTTATAAGATTGTATTTATAAAAAAATTAAAAAAAATTAAATCAGCTTCACGCTGTATCCCGCATACAGCAGGGTAGGCAGAGGGAACCTAGTGTTAAGACACTCCGTTCCCCACTTTCTGCCGATTTCTGGAGGCATTGCGTGTTGAGTGGCGGAACTCAACGCCGCGCTTGGCCTCGACACCAGAGCGAAGAAAATGGAAATATAAATTTAAGTAAATATTTCATCTCCTCGAGTGGGGATCAAACCCACAACCAGTCGGTTTTACAGTCACACCTCGTGCCACTGCGCCACCACTGGCCTCTAAGATTGTATTTATCTTAAGCTATAAATTAAATAATGTTATAAATTATGTTTATAATATTTTTTTATAAATAATTGTTTTTTTAATTAATTATATTATTTACCTACACTACTTAGTTCTGGTATAGATCGTTACAAACCCACCACCATTGCGTTTACAAATAACTTATTAATAAACTTCATCATTTTAAGAACCCAAAAAAATTAAGATAATAGTTATATAGGTAAAACACGAGTTAGCATCGTCTAATGGGAATAGAACCAACAAACATCGAACCAACTATTCCCTACCCAATGTCTACAAAAGCGGATACTACTAGTATGCTCGTTTATATAAATCCTCATATCTCACTGTACGTGTCACCGTTACACCAAATGACCAATCTAACGCTTCCCGTCGCGACTATCTGACACGAAATGCAACTGACCAACCTGTTCATGATAGAAGTTCAAGAGCAATGCATTGTTTAGACGACGAGCTACGTAAGGAAAAGTAAAATAATTATTTCTTTATGCCTAATTAGATTTCTGTGCTTTTGGACTACTTTAATATATTTTTAACATATTTAAAGTGTTATTCCACACTTAGGAAAGAAAAATATTTATTTAGAAAACGTATTAAAATTTGAACGTAGTAGGACTCGAACCGAACTTGACTGCCTGGTCGGTTTCTGGGAGGCGCGGGTTCGAGTCCCGCTACGTTAAAATTTTTATACGTTTCTAAATAAGTATTACTCTAATATACTTATATTTTGTTTTATGAAAAAGGCAAAACAAACAAGCTTACCAGTCACCTATTGAGTGACCATCGATGTCCACGATTCGGTGTTATATCAGGGAAGTCACAGTTTATATTAATATCATGTTTGTTATACATATAAATCTTCCTCTTAAATCTATCAATTAGTCACAACTCCATTAAAATCTTTTGTGTCGGACATCGCTAAGAAGGTTTCATTACACCTTGTAAAAATTGAATTCAAGAAAAAAATAAACAGCCGAGTTTTTGAGTGTGTGAACGTGTGTGTATGAACTCAACGCCGCTTTTGCCTTGGTATCAAAGCGAAGAAAATAGTGATTAATAGTAATTCCCACAACCGTCACGATGAAACTTTTAAATATTTCAGTCCCACAAGTGGGAATCAAACCCAAAATCGCGTTAACAGTTGTACGCTTTTGCCCCTACGCCACGACGACCTCATCTCGACATAGATAAATCAAAATAAATAGATATTTACGTTTTTCTTACATTATTTTAATAAAATAATAAAATGTTAATTCACTTGGCCATAAAGCAATTTCAAGAATGTTCCCTTCATGTCGATGAAGACCCAAGCTTCTATTTAAATTAAAGGTTAATTTGTGGCGAGACCCTTTTAAGCGAAAATATTATAATTTTGTGAATATATAATGTACTCATATCAATTAAAATGAGTTAAATATTTTAACCGACTTCTATAAGAAAAGGAGGTTATGAATTCGATGGTATTTTTTTTTTTATTTTTGTTACTTTAGAATTTTTGAATGGCTGAACCGATTTTGATGATTCTTTTTTATTTAAAGGTTGCCAGCGTAGTTCCATTTAAATTTGTCCATTTCTGACAATATTATCACACTAGCGGCCCGCCCACGGCTTCGCCCGCTTAAAATACATGATTATTGATTTAAGCAGAATTGATTGACAACTATAATAAAATAAAATAAATAAATAAATCAGCTTCACGCTTATCTAGCACACAGCAGGGTAGGCCGAGGTATAGAGGGAACCTAGTGTTAAGACACTCCGTTCCCCACTTTCTGCCCAATTCTGGAGGCATTGCGTGTTGAGTGGCAGAACTCAACGCCGCGCTTAA